>CACVCL010029349.1:0-73965 GCA_902729485.2 Mus minutoides | reverse complement strand
ATGTGGACACGTCACCCCTTCCTAGAATTAAGAACAAAGCACACATTGAAGGAGTTACAGAGATCAAGTGTGAAGCTGAATCCAAAGGTTGGACCCAATGACTGCAGCTGCCAGGGATCCATCCCACAATCAGCCACCAATCATAGACACTATAGCATATGCCAGCAAGATAGTGCTGAAAGGGCCCGGATATAGCTGTGTCGTGGGAGACTATACCAATGCCTGGCAAACATGGAGGTGGAAGCTTACAGTCAGGTATTAGATGGAACACAGGGTTCCCAAGGAAGGAGTTAGAGAAATTACCCAAGGAGCTGAAGGGGTCTTCAACCCTATAGGTGGAAGAAGAACATGAACTAACTAGTACCCCTGAGCTCATGTCTCTAGCTGCATATATAGAAGAGGATGGCCTAGTTGGCCATCATTGGGAAGAGAGGCCCCTTGGTCATGCAGACTTTATATGCCCCAGTACAGGGGAATGCCAGGGCCAAGATGTGGGAGTGGGTGGGTAGGGGAGCAGGGTAGGGATGGGGGAAGGGTATTGGGAACTTTCTGGATAACACTTGAAATGTAAATGAAGAAATTATCTAATAAATGTTGAAAAAAAAGAATAATGGAATAAAAACTAAAACCAAAGGGAATTGATTCAATAAAATGATAGATTTTTTTTAAAGTCCCAAGTTTGGAGGCTGGAGTAGATATCCAGACACAAGAGGCGTTTAAGAACCCCACATAGATGTGACTAGAGAAGAGCCTCGATATAAAACATCACACTCAAATACCCAAAGTAAAGATCCAGAGGTCAGGGAGGACCAGAGCAAAACAAAGCCTGAGGGTGTGGCAGAACCACAGCTCCCATAAAACTCTCAGCTGCCGTGTCTGTCTGCACAAGATCAAGTCAGTTAACATTCCAGCCCGGAGGGGACGGGGGCTCACAAGCCTACACCTCTCTGGGGAGCTTGGGCAATGGATGGCTTTTGAAGTAGGGACAGTCCATTTTCTTTAAGAGTATGACTCCAGGTGGGCTGACCACATTGCCAGGGGGAAGCCATATCCAGAGTCAGCACATGCAAAGAAATAATAGAGGTCGAAGCCAAAAGGAATGAAGTGGATGTTACAAGAGCAACGAAGACTGTGGCGCAAAGAGTTGCTTCTTGGAAAAAGTGAACAAGGCTGACAGAGAAGATTCTAATTACCAAAGTGAGATATAAAAGAAGGACATTATAAGAGATGTTCATTAAAGCCACAGGATCACCAAAGACTGCTTGGAGAACCCGCATTTCAAAAAGCTACAAAGTCTCAAGGAAAGTGAGAGAATATCTAGATGTCTACGACACAACAAATTAAACATAAAGTATGCTGAAAGCTTAGTATAGTAATGAGTAAAGAGACTAATAGAGTAATAAAATGTTCCCAACCAAAGACATCTAGGACGAGGCAGCCTCCATGCTTAGTATGACCAGATATTGTTTTCATGATGACAAAAAAAAGTGTATATTTAGAATTAGCCATCTGGACTGAGCTTAGATGATGCCAATCCTGTTGTAAACATGCAGAGTATCATAATCAGGAGCCTAGCAAACATACGCCTTCTTCTCTCCGTCAGGTCTTATCGGGGTAGTGACTCTATGACATCAATGTCATAGAGTTTCTTCACGGCCTGTTCGAGCTGGTGCTTGCTGGCCTTGACATCCACAATGGACGCACGTGTGTTGTTATCCTCTATTTTCTTCATGGCTGACTCAGTGGTCAGTGAGATTAATGATAGCATAGTGGTCAAGCTTGTTTCTCCTGGGCACACTCTTTCTAGGACATTTTGGCTGCCTCTGGAGCCACAGGGTCTTGGGCCACGGGAAGATGGGTGATGCTGACCAGATATTTTAAAAGCCAATGCCAATGATCCTGAGATTATTACATAAAATGGAAATAAGGGAATGACTAAAAATTCATTATATGAAGCCATTATTTACTTGCTTTCAAAATCAGATAAAGATACAAACAAAAATAAATAAATAAATAAAAATTACTAATAGATATCTTTAACAGACACAAAACCACAGCAGATTATTTGTAACGTTAATTCAACCAATCATTTAAAAGATCGTGTAACCATGATATATGGACAATTTAATTATTACTTCCATTCCAAGGATGAGAGGGTGGTTCAACACATTCAAATCAATAGAAAAAAAAATACTCAGTTCAGAAATCATGATCATCTCAATAGATGCAGAAAGGGTCTTTGACAAAACTCAATATCCCTTCATTATAAAAGCCCTGAAGAAACTAGGAATAGAAGAAGCACAACCTCAATGTAATAAATACTATATATGACTAATTTATATCCAATATTATACTAACTGGAGGGGAAGGAGAAAGTATTTCCTCTAAAATGAGTAAGTAGGTAAACGTATCCATTTTATCCATTTTATTGACACAGTGCTTGAAGACTTAGCCACAGCAATAAGGGAAGAGAAAGAAATGAAAGATAAAACTAGCGAAGGAGAAGTCACATCACCCCTACTTCATCTATAGCCATGACACTCTGAAGGCACCTAATGTTGTCATAGTCACCCTCTTTGCAGATAATATGATCCTGTACTTAAGGAATTCTAAAGATTATATCAGAATATCCTTAGATCTGATTAGCACTTTCAACCATGTAACAGAATACAATATAGATATTGAAAAATTCATAGCATTTCTATACACAAATAATTGACTTGTTAAGAAAGAAATGAGAGGAAAATCCATTCACAGTATCTTTTTAAAACACACACACACACACACACACACACACACACACATACTTCCTAGAAATAAGCCTAACCAAGGAATTGGGGGCAGGAGGCTTTTCCTATGAAGCTTTCAAAACACTGGGAAGATACTGAAGAAGACACCAGAGACACTAGAGTCACCAGATGACCGAAGCACCTTCACACCCATGGATTGGCAGAATCAACACTGAAAATGGCGCATCACAAAAAGCAATGTTCAGGCTCGGTGCGATCCCTATCAAAAATTGCAATGAGGTTCTTCACAGAGGCAGAAAAATAGAATTCTGAAATGTATATTAAGCACAAAAGACTCTGAGTAAGCAAAGCAGTGGAGCCAGAAGAGCAATGCTGGGTGGATCATGGTATTTGATTTCAAAATAGACCACAGGGTCATAATAACAAACAGCATGGCACTGGCACAAAGCCAGACGAGAAGATCCAGAAAGAAGCCCATACAGCTACAGCCACCTGGGGCTTACAAAGAAGACAAACTTCAGCTCAGAGAGGAGAAGCTCTTCAACAAAGGACACTGGGGAAACCGGGGTGGATGTGGGCTCCATCTCTCCCTCCGTGCGAAAATCAATTTGAGTTTATCAAACGCTTCAAACCTAAGAAATTGAGCCCGCCAGGCAAAAATCCTTCAGCACAAAGGGATGGGTGTTTTTCAGAAAGGACTCCAGGAGCTCCGAAAATAATAGCTACAAGTGACAATCAGGACTGCATGAAATGTCAAAGCTCTTGCACATCAAAAGGAAGCATTTGGCAGCGGGAAGAGGCAGCCTACAGGATGGGAGAAAAGCTTTGCCAACTATATATCTGACAAGGGGTTAATATCTAGAATCTGTAAGAACTCAGAAAGTTAAACACTGAAGGGAAATCATCCAGCCAGTAACTAAGCAAATGAATTGAACAGACAGTTCTCAAAGGAAGAAATGTGTGAGTAATGAATAAACACACACAAAAAGTTCAACACCCTTATCCTTGGGGGGGGGGGGATGCAAATGAAACTGTTCTAAGGTTCCAACTCACCTCTGTCAGAATGGCTGTCATCAAGAAGATGAGTGACANGTACTTCTAACTGACGTCCACTGTTGTATTCACAAATAGCCAAGATGGGAAACTAGCCTAGAGGCCCATCAACAGATGAGTGGGGGAAGACAACACGGCATACGGACACAACAAAGCTTTTTCTTTAATTCAGCGGTGAAAAGAAACATGATTACGTCATCCACAGAGAAATGGATGGAAGTAAAGAGAAGGGGTTAAATCAAGCTGGAACGGGGACAGGTGCAGCCTGTCTTCTCTCAGATGTGGAATCTAGATAGAAAAACATATACATATATGTAGAAGGAGGAGAGGCCCCTTGGTCATACAGACTCTATATGCCCCAGTACAGGGGAATGCCAGGGCCATTACGTGGGAGGGGGTGGGTAGGGGAGCAGGGCGGGGACGCGGTAGGGTAAGGGAAAATTTCTGGATAACATGTGAAATGTAAATGAAGAAAATATCTAATAAAGAGAAAAAAAAAAAGAAAATAGAGATGAAACTATATGGCCTTGTGAACGGTGTCTGCAGGGAAACCTGGGGAGGCAAGAGCGGGCGGTGCTGAAAGAGAAGGACAAACGTGCATGCTTTCCCTCATTCCCTAGCTCTAGATTTGAATGTCTGTGTGCTGTAAAAACATAAGGGTATTAAGTTCAGTGGAGGAAGCCATAAGTGGGAGGTGAGGGTCTACAGGAGTGTACAATGGGGTGAATGTGAGAAAAATACAATGACTGATGTCAGGGTCCCAAAGAAACCTGGACCAAGTCTCACTCAGCACCTGTGGCTCCTCCCAGCACTTTTTGCCCAGCCCCCCACCTAAGCCTTCCCCAGCCTCGGCTCCCTGCATAACGCAGTCACTTAGGTGTAATTTTAATATTTTCAACCCTTATTTTCAGTGATGGTTCTTAAACGCTGTAACCTCCCTTGTAACCATCCACCATAGGTAGTGAAAAAAGAGAGAGAAGGGAAAGGAACGGACCTGTCTAGAAAGGTTCCTAGGAGCAACTCCCATCTGTGTTGTCTGGAAATCGTAAGTTCAGTTCACAGGTTAGCAGGCGGCGGCAGCTCGATCCACTCACAAACATTTCACAGACACACAAGCAGTCCAGCTTGGTAGAGTCTGGTTAGCAACAGCGGTGACACAACCTAGCAGCGACAGCCAGGCCTCAGCCGGGCCTCAACCTTGGCTCAAGTCAGCAGGAGGGACCCGGAGGGACACCAGGAAGTTTCTTGGCGGTGCCTCTCTCAGTGAAGCAAAGATCAACCAAGATGGGAGACCCACAAACGTTGCACAGCTACCTGTACCAGCAAGCCAAGCTGCCTCCATCACTCCATTGAGTCCTATTTATCCCCTCCAAACATCACGTGTCCTCCACGTGCCTTGCCTCAGCACGTGCATCCAATCAGAACTGAGTCCAGAGTCCCGACAAATGCAGCTCAACTACACAATATAAAGCAGACTACTACATGCTTGTTGTTAACAATGAATCTTTCATCACACGTCCTTTCCCGTGCTTGCTTTAGCAGAACATCCTCGCTCCTGTGTCTGCTTCAGTGACACTCATGAGTCTGCCTTAGTCTTCCACGTGTTTGTCCCAGCAAAACACCTTCCAACACTTTCCAAAGATCCCTTAAGTTTCTGCCTCATATCCCACTCTCCCTTGGCCTCTTGGCTCCTGGCTTCTCTCCCTTCTCTCTTCCTCTCTTTGCTTCTCTTTCCTCGCATGGCATGGCAGAGTCTGCTGAGCAAGTTCGGTCTGGACCTTTCCAGATGCCTGTAGCTATTTTCTCCCTCTTCTCTACAATATACCTTCTCCTCAACTACACCTTAGAGCTGCCATGTCCTCATCTTTCATACAGTCAACATGTAGGTAAATGTCATAGTGAAATCCATTACTTTGAATGCTAACTTTAAAATAATAATAAAAATTAGATTCAAATATTAGTTGCTCTTTATAGTATGGTTATAACTTGAGATTAAACACTCAAGAGTTACCAGATAGCCCTTTATGTTTTTCTTTAAACTATTGTTCTTAACGCAGATTTCTATGGGTAAAAGCCTCAGCCATGATTCTTGCTGGCCATGTCATCGAGGGTGCACTCCCAGAATGTTTTGTTCCCCCTCCTCAACTGTCTAGCCTAAGCATTTCTGCACAGGGTCTTTCGTGCTCAGCTTATTAGAGAACAGGCCAGTGAGCACTCAATATTCTCAAAAGGAAGAAATTTGACTTATATCCCACCCTGGATGGAGAGTTTTCCCCTTTATCAAAAAGAGTAAGTAGATCATGGGGCTCAAGATGTGTTTCTGAGATAAGTATCTACTCTTGGGGATCTTGAGGGTTCTAGAAAGATCATGGACAAGCCAGTGCCCCTGCACCCTCGGTTGTTATGTCTCCGCTCTGCTTGTGGGCAGATCTGGTACCCACCCAAAGCACACTAATGTTCTTTAAGAACTGAACCATGTAATATCCCACTGCCCGAGTCCCACTCTAGCCAATTGGTAGCATCTGCAGGGCAGGTCCAAATGGCAGAAAGCTTTGAAAATAAAACTAATATTCAAACATCCTGTGGACTCTAGTCAAAGCCTGCAGATGGAAGTCTGGTGTAGTGGTGTGTGCCTATAACTCCAGTACTTGGGAGGCAGAGGCAGGAGGATCACGATTTCAAGGTCAGCTTCATCTTTATATCAAGTTCAAGATACTGAGGGCTCCATGAGACCTTACATCAGAGGGGAAAATAAACTTACAGAGCAAACAAAACCAGGTCGGTTTCCTGCTGACACACATACAGGATTTCAATAAGACCTCTAATTCATAAAATAATATGGAAAATGTCCAGGATACAATATAAAATTAACCAAACATTCAGAAAGCCAGTGAGTGTCTTAAAGGGAAGGGAACCATTAGACACCAATGCTAAAATGACAAAGATGCCGCTTTAAAGGACAAACTCTTAAAGTCCATAGTGCGAACCATCAGCAGAGACACAAAAATGAACCAAATGGAATTTTCACAACTTAAAACTAAAATGACTCAAAGAAATAAAATAAATAACTCCAAGATGGCTGTGACAAGCCTCGGCAGGAAAAGACATTTACTCCAAGCCTAACACCTAAGAGTAATTCCTGGGACCCACAGGGTGAGAGAAGACCCAATTTCTGCAGGCTGTACTCTGACTTACAGCCTGCCTTAGCACACTCACATGTGCATACACATACACACACATGTACACAGTCACACACCCATGTACTCACATTCACACACATATATACACACACGCACACAGTCACACACGCAAATACTCATATACACCTGTATAAACACACAAATAAGTGTCACTTTAAAACAGCTTTTTGAAAAAGCAACATAAAGCTGTTGGGTAGACTCATTAACACAATGGCAACACCGTGATGGGAAAGGAGGGGTCGCACCCTCACAGAAATGACCTAATGTAAACTGCAAAGAACAGGATAGATGGAGAGTAGCAAACAAAGCCGCAGGCAGCTGCAGGACCTCAAACACGAGTGGCTCTCAAGCTGAAGGAAAATGGGTACAGCACATAAAAATAAGTTTGAAAATTAAATAACTACAACTTTTTCAAATTCTATGATATACATAACCCAACATAGACCAGTGGCTCTCAACCTTCCTAATACTACAAATTCCTCATGTTGTAGTGACTGCCCCAAACCATAAATTATTTCATTGCTACTTCATAAATGTAATTTTGCTGCTGTTATAAATTGTGAATATCTGATATACAGTCCCCAAAGGGGTCGTGACCCACAGGTTGAGAACCACTGCTCTAGTGTGTCACCAAACCTTCAGCACTTTAAGCCTGGAGAAGTCCATACTCAGACACATTATGATGAAACTATTGAAAATTTAAGACAAAGGGGAAAAAAGCTTTAAAAATAGCTAAAAATAGAGAATGGTCTCTTAAAAGGAAATGGTTCTTTGAATGGCTCCGTGCTTCATATTGGAGGCTGCAGAGGCCACAGGGTGTGGAGCAGGTGAAATTGCTAAAAGAAACTTGTCGGAGTGCCAAGATAAGTACCCCGCCCTGAACAGGGCTTCTCTATCACTCCCTCGGAGGTCCAGAGAGCATCACAGAAGAGGGACCGTAAAGAATGGAAGAGCCGGAGGATGGGGAGAGCTCTGGGAAAGGCTGTACCCTGGACATGACACTCTGTGCACCCCTGAATTCACCAAGGCTCTGCTTTGCTGCACACAATTGTGTGCTCCCATGTTCCATCCTGGATGCAGGAGGGACATGTGGCCTTGTGCCTCCTGAGACCATAGGACAGTTCATAGTAGCCAGAGAGTGTCACTTCCTCCAGTCATGCTACAGTAGATGGTCCCCCACCCACCCACGCTCATGCAAGGCCAACCTAATGAAAATCAGGGCCACAAGGGAAATAAAATAAGACATAGATGTAGGAAGGGAACCAGCTGGGAAGACGCTGAGCTGTGGGATTGGAAGGAGGGTGAGAGGGGGAAATGGGGTGAACTCGATGGCAAAACATTAAGCACTGGGGCGACACTGTCAAAAAATAAAGAATACTCAAGAAAATTGGACTGCCAGCTCCAAATTCTGTCCTGAAAAAAAAATTGTGTGTGTGTGTGTGTGTGTGTGTGTGTGTGTGTGGGTGGGTGGACTAGAAGCCTGATTCCTAATCACCTGTGACTGTTTCCCATCTCTAAGAGGCACAGTAGGTAATTTAAACCTAGAAAGAGTAGAAAGTGTTCAGAAGCAATGTGGGAGATTACAAGACCTAAGCTGTGACTGAGGAAGGGGGCCTGCTCCTTATGTTCAAGTTGACAGGCAGCTATTTGGTACCTCTTCCCTTCCCCTGGACTGGTAACCAAGACTACAGTAGACATTTGCATCTTTGGATTCCCGAATGCAAATGATCCTCATGAGGGGACCTTAAAGGAGCAAATGGCACACTTACCATTGTGACTTAGATAATACCCCTGGCACTAAAAGCTGTCCGTGGTCTTTAGCAAAACCCAATGAGACATGTAGGTAACTCACATGGGATTCTATTGTATGTTGTGTGTTTCGTTTTAGAGAACGAGTGATATGCACATTTGAGTCAGATGCATGCAACCCTAAGAATTCGTAGTTGGGCCAGACACAGGGACACACACCATAATCCAAGTACTTGGGAGGCAGAAGCAGGCAGATCTCTGGGTTCTAGGCCATCCCAGGATACTGTGAGACACTGTCTCCAAAGAACAATTGTTTTTGTAATAATAAAAACACACAAATCAAAGTCACTTTGGTCATTCTTTTTAAGAAAAAAAAAAAAAAAAGCAGAGACGGTAGGAAAGAGTGAGCCGTCCCCAGGATCAGAGTTCCTGACATCGTGGATCTGAGCCCCCACAACAGGGAGACTAAGAAGGCAGGCCAGGGCTAGAGATGCGGCTTTGATATTTATAAAATGGATTTATAATTTAATAGACATTGCTACTTCACAGCAGTTCTGTTCCAACACGTCTGACATGGATTTGGGTGACCCACAGATGTTTGTCCCTCTTTTCTGCCTCTTCCCTGGGGACGTGGACTGTCCTTAGAGGGAATTTAGTATCTTCATTTCTGGGAGGAGCTTTGCGGGCCAGGATGCAGACCTCCCTGGAATCCCACACAAGTGTGCTTGAAGCCATGCAGCCTCTTGGCTTGGCGTGGAACTTGCCATCCACGGGACAGCTAATCCCTCTTCCTTTCCATGGTCAGAGCATTCACACGGTCCCGTCCAGTGTGGTTCCACGGATGGGTGTGTGTGCACTTTCCCAGACCATGGAGGCAGGGTGGGAGGGGGACGGCCGCGCAATCCGAGCAAGTGTCTGCGTCTGTTTCGGACTGCAGCTGTGGGTTTCCCCAGGTGAATTTTAAAACCAGTCCAAATTCATCAACCTCTTCTGAAGAGCCCTGCACACCAGCAACGTGTGTTGTGCTGAGAAGGAGGAGCTGGGAAAGGACAGGATGCAGGATTCTGTCACTAAGCCAGCCCCTCTGCCGCCTACATTCTGGCATCCCGCCCTCCCCGTATCCAGACCTGAATTTCACGTTGACCCGTTGTGAGTGATGGGTGCTGCAACACGTTGGACCCCTGTACCCAGGTTGCTTCCTAACCTGGCTCGGAGTAAAAGTAAAGAGAAACGGAAACAGAGGGAACGAGAACACCTTGCAGACTGGGTATCTGTTACCAAGCTCTCAAGCCCTCATTATCACCAGCCAAGCTTAGCACCCCTCTGGAGGTCAGGAGACAGGACTTCCATGAACCCAAGTATATTGCTGAACCTCCACGGCCTCCATCTGCAAAGTAAGATGTGGTTTAAAAACTCTCAAAGGCCCCTTCCAACTCTGATTTTCTGAGTCATTGGGATTTACAGTGAAATAAAACAGGGGGAATCTAAAATGCACTCTCACTTTTAACAAAAATTGGGAAGGCTGGTGCTCCGCCTCTGCATTTGACTTGTGGCCCCTGCCATCCTAGAAGAGGCTGACACATTGGTTTAGCCATGAGTCTGGAAAGGAAGAGGCCAACACAGCCCCGCCCCGCCCCGCTCCGCCCCACCCCTCTCTGGCGCTCATTCACTTCATCTGCTGAGTATTTCGTTAGAACTGGTGATGGTGCTCACAAGAAGCCAAGGCCAAGAGGGCAGGAAGGAGTCTGCTTGTTCTCGCTCAGGAGAGCCAGAAAACAGCACACAGCTGGGACAGGTCTCCGTCTAGGTCAGTCCCCTGCTGGGAGCCTTGGATGGCTTTTTGTGTTCCTCCCTTCAGACATGTTCCTGGGAGGACTCTGACTTTGGAAGGGTTGGGCCTCTCAGCGGGGTCACTGGCTGTCCCCATCCTGGCCCCATGTGGTGTCCTGGGAAGCCATGGCCGCATCTGTGGCTGCAGAAGGGACCTGGAGATGTCAGCAAACCCAGGCAGGAAGTTACGTTGAGCGGATTCAACCTGGAAAAAATGTGGCCATTGCATCAGGGGATAAATAATCAGAAACACAAATACTCAGGTGGGAGGCGGGGTGCCTGGAACGGGTCGCAACCAGCCGTCATTTGGACAGGAGCTTGCAATGTGATCCAGTGAACTGGATGCAAAGAGGTGATACCCCAGTGAGAACCAGGAAGGAACAGGGGTGGGTGGGGCTGAGCAGCTGCTCCTGGGAGGCTAGGATGGAGTCCAAGCCGAGATGGCAGAAGACAGCCCGAGTCAAACTGCAGAGAGCAGAGGTCATGGGCAGCTGACTGGAAGCCTGGAACAAGGTCCGGAGGCGAGGTGTGGCCAAAATGACCCTGAGATCTGTCATGACTTCAACTGTGACTGCGGAACTCCAGCAGCCAACCTGTCTGTTGATGCCGGCAGACAGAGGAACACAAACCAACAAAAAACACTCCCGTTCAAGTCCCCGAGTCAGTCAGTCACTCACTCACATGTCCCAAGTCAGAAGCAGATCTGGGGAAAAGGCTCTGATCTGCAGACAATGAGACTCCCTCCTCCCTGGGCCCACAATCCTCCCTTTGCTCCATCGCCTAGAACATGGGAGCCTCAAGAACAAAGCTCCCGAGGCAGATCCTCACGTACATTAAACCCAGTGGGGCCAATCAACTGCATGCCATCCGACCCAGGCCTCTGCCATCATATACTTGCTCTAGAGGGATTTAGGCCAGACCTTAAGAAGAACTTCCCTCTTGAGTCTTGAGATATTGCATGAGTAAGCGAAAGAGGCAGTTTAGACGAGTCTTCTTCAAACGGTTTATTAGCTACATTGTGCTTGGTGTAAAAGGAGCACCCTCTAGATGGTGGATGACAGAGGAACACCTTGCTTCACACAGAAATGAAACTGCAAAGTCAACGTTTAAGTGGCAAACAAATTGACTTGAGTGTTCACTAAAATAAGAGAAAGTGATCAGGGTAACCTTAACTCAGTCAAATTTTAAAATAGGTGCTCTATGTGATAAGTTCTATTCCCATGTGCTGGTCTAACTTCTAGATCTAACTAGAGCACAAAGATGGAGGATTTCTCCAGGAGCCCAGGGATGCACAGGTCTCTATGGCAATAGGAACATCTTCCTGGGAACCGTCTTGTGGGACCCTTCGTGATGAAGCACCAGTCCTGGGCTCCTAACCTTGGGAGAGCTTTAGGAAGGGAGGAAGGGGCCGCTGCAGTACGTGGCCTCTGAAGAGTGTAGCAGATGTTGGAGCCTCTCCCTGGCCCACACCAGAGCGCAAGAAACACAGCCAGAGCCCTGGTTGAGACTTGACTTATACAAGGTCATCACAGCTGCAAAGAACAATAAAGGCTCTTGGAGAAACCTCAGATCTAAGATTAAGGAGCTGAAAGAGCAGCAAATATTAGGGTTCCTAGAGTCCCACTGAGGTAACAAATGTTGGGGTTCCCAGAGTCCCTCCTGAGGGACAAAATATTGGGGTTCCCAGAGTCCCACTTAGGTTACAAATGTTGGGGTTCCCAGAGTCCCAATGTTGGGTTCCTGGGACCCCACCTGAGGCACCAAATGTTGGGGTTCCCAGAGTCCCACTGAGGTACAAAATGTTAGGTTCCCGGGTCCCCACCTGAGGTATGCTCATGATTGTCACCTCAGATCGCCATTTGCCTCCTTGCCCAACATTAAGCTCCCCAATCTAGGATGTGGCAGAAATCACCCAACTAGGTCACTACAGAGAACAAGGATTGTGGGGCACCACACAATGCACCCAGCTTTAGTCACTGAGCGATTGGGGTGCAGCGTCGAGCTGGCATCAGAACTGCGCCTTCTGCCAGACCGTTCTCCTTCTAGGAATTTCTAAGCACCCTACCACTCTTGGTTCCTGTCATTACAGTAAGACAGGATATGTGTGGAGAGGAAAGGAGAATAGAACAGAGACAGGGACAGAGACAGACACAGGGACGGGGGTGACGGGGACAGAGACAGAGAAAGCAAGATCAGGGCAGACACCTTGCAATTACGCATCTGGGTGTAAGTGTCAAGCAGATAGGCCGTGGCCAGGAAGGAATTATGTTGTGCATTTAGGGCCAGGAGATCTTAGCCTATCCATGTAATTCTGCCTGGCTTAGATTTGGATTGATGGCTGAATTAGCTTCCCTTTCCTGAGCATCCTCACAGCAGGCTGGAATGACCTAGAATGCCAGAGGCGGTGAGCAGATTAGGCATCTGCCCTGTGTAATTAGCCCCAGTGTGGAGGCAGCAGACATGGTCACTCGAAGCAGTCTCCAGCTCGCTTTCTTTCACCCAAGCCCGACAGGCCAGAAGGTGCTCCCTGTGTAACGGTGCTCCACCTCTCAGGGTCTGGGAGGCCTCTGCACTTGAGAGGTGCTCCATCCCACACATCACAAAGCTGACACACATTAGGCTCTGCAAGTAAGCAGCTTAAGAATGCTTGGGTAAAGGAAGGAGGGGGCAGGCCCATCTGGGGCCAGGGCTTCTGCCAAAGAGGCAGTGTGATGTGGTTTCCAGCATTCTGCCCCACCTGCCGCTGCTGCTTTGATCCCTTTTTAGTTTTTTGGGTTTTTTTTTTTGTGTGTGTGTGTGTGTGTGTGTGTGTGTGTGTGTGTGTGTGTTTGTTTTATTTTCCAGAAGGGTGGCTGCAGAAAATGGAGACAGTTGTGGCCAATCCGAGCAAGGGACTAACTGTGCTTGAAGGGAAAGGAGGGACATTGACAGGAAAGCAGAGCTTGCCTAGGAGAAACACTTCCTGACTCCACCTCATCCCTACTGGTACCCAGAGGCAGGAATAAGCAGAGTAGCTAGGGACACTCTCAGCTCAGTCCTGCTCCCATGTGCTGGCATGCCACTCTGTCCTCTGTGTGGCTGCACTCTCACAGGGACAGAATCCAGATGCTGCAGGATTCCAAGCCTCCACAGCCCAGGCACTGTCCCCATCTTAGGGTCATCCTAACCTTGCCTTCCAAGGAACCCTGACTGCCTGTCACCCCAGCCTTCTGGCTCCAGACCCATAAACCTCTCTCAGGAGTAGTCTGATGCAGACTGAGCCCAGCCATAAGTGTAGCCCCTAAGTAGCTTAAGGTAGACACGGGAGCCCAGCTGCTGCCTGCCCACTACATCCCTCCTATGATTCAAGGAAGAGAAACAGTCTGCAGAGAGAGGAAGCCAAGAATGGAACACTCATTCTCCACTCCTGGGCCCTTCTAGATAACCAGTACTCCAGATTCTGGGAGCCAGGGCCACCCTTCCCCTTCTACACAGAGGGTAGGAGCAGAAGGTTACACAACCACTCAGCTCCAGCTCAGGTCCAGATCCTGAGTGGCACAAATTGTACAAGTCACCAACTCTCTGTCACTTTAGACTAGAGGACAGACATACTGTTCAGGGATTCAATATGGCCCACAGTTCTCCTGAACACCTCCCATCAGACAGGTGCATTCCTTCCGAAGATGGGAAGAAGGGCAGGGGAGAAGGCTCAGTAGTAAAAATCACGTGTCTGTCTTCTAGAAGACCCAGATTTGATTCCCAGCACAAACATGGCTGCTCACAAGCACCTGTAACTCCAATCCCAAGGCACCCAATGCCCTCTTCTGGTCACTGGGGGTACTGCATATGCACGCTACACGGACATACATACATACATGCAGGCAAAAAACACCCATCCACACAGAATAAAAATAAAAGTTAAAAACTATTTAAAAAAAAAACTGGATATTAGAAAGAAGCTCAAGTTAACACGTTGGGTTGGAAACAGACAAAGAGTTAAAAGTGCAAAAGAGATCAAGGTGGGTGTACCAGCTCGTTTTATGTCACAGGATTGGCCTGTGCACAGGTCTGTGGTGCATTTTCTTGAGAGATAACTGACATAGGAGAGCCCGGCTCACAGTAGGTGGTACCAGCCCTGGTCTAGAGGTCCTGAGTCGTATAAGAAAGCAGGCTGTGCAAGCCAATCAGCAGCACTCCTCCACAGCCTCTTCATCCATTTCTATCTCCAGTTCTTGCCCCGCTTGAGTTCCTGTCCTGACTTCCTTCAACCATGATCTACAATGTGATAGTGTAAGCAAAATAAACATTTTTTCTCTCCAAGTTTTGGTCATGGTGTGTCATGGCACCAATAGGAACCCTAACACACTGGGAGAGCCAACTTGTCTTATTATACCTTACAAATCATGAAGCGTTTGCCCTGGGGAGTTGTAAGTGACAGATCGCAAATCCGAGACAGAGTGGGTGTGGCCAAGAACTTGCACAAAGATGCACATTGAGGAAGCAAGCCCTTCACTCTGTATCCAGATCTCATCCCAGGGTGGCACGCTGCTGGGGAAGAGGACACAAGTCACCTCTTGATTGTCTAATCATTCAGCAGACTGCCCATGCTTGCAGGGTGCAGCCCAGGTCACTCTAGACGTAGCTTCCCACCTCCACGGTGCCTCCTGATAATAGCAATGCACACAACACTGTATTCACGCATGGGTGATGTGCACAAGAAACCAGCATCAGAACCACACAAACTCTAAGGGGCCAAGGGCTTCTACCCTGAAGCCTTTAGGGGTTCTTGTGTTTGCATGTGACAGGGGTGAGAACACAGCAGCTCGGTCCATCACATCCCTTCCCTCCCGATTGGCTAGTCTCAAAATGCTGCAAAAAGCCTCAGCCCTCCCCAAGGCTTGAGAAACACCAGGCCTCCCATAGCTGCGGGTGAGTTAGGTGCCAGACCCCAGGCTGGAAGAACGCTGAGCCTTAGGAACATGACCTCATTGGTTCCTAAACAGACACTCAATGTGGCAGACAGAATACCATGAACACCTAGTCCAGGCCCAGACTCCAACCCCTACAGGGTCTAACAACCACATTATACAGTGAAAAGCACCAGATGAGGCCCCACCCAAGCCAACCATGCCCCTTAAACTGGGTTCACATTCTGTAGATATCACAATGAACCCAGGGTTCCCTAAGAACCCAAAGCCACAAAGTCTGTCCCCTGAATCTTAACAGATTCACAAAACCTCTAATTTCAGTTGAGCTTCTGGGCAGGTTGAAGCTCTGGGCAGAGGACTGAAGATGGAGTCTAGTCTGTGATTAAACATCATGACCAAAGGCAACTTGGGCAGAGAAGGGTTTATTTGGCTTGCATTTCCATGTCACTTGCTGTCATTAAAGGAACTCGGGCCAGGAGCTCAAGGCAGGGAGCTGAAGGAAGGGGCCATAGAGGAACACTGCCCATTGGACTGCTCCCCCTGCCTTTCTCACCCACCTTCCTTATACAACCCAGGATCACCTGTCCAGACGTGGCACTGCCCACAGTAGACTGGGCCATCCCACAGTCATCATTAATCAAGAAAATAACCCTGGTCCAGGCTAGAAAGATAGATTAACCATTAAACGCTAGACTCACAAGCAAAAATATAAGAAAATGTCCCCACAGACTTGCCTACTAGCCAATCCCATAGAAGCAAGCACTCAACGGAGGTTCCGCCTAACTAGATAACTCTAGCTTGGATGGAGTTGGCAAAGCACTAACCATCACAGGTTCCCAGAATGCACCGGTCCTTACTGGTAATGCTAACTCAGCAAACAGTCCCGCTAGCTGCCCCTGCCTTTATTCCCACTGTAGCCATCAGCTTGGGTCCTCTTCTTCTCATCATCTATGGACCGAGGAAGGCTGGGAGCCTTGTCTTTTATTGGTGACCAGACCACAAGCAAATGTATTGTCTCCTTTGGAGAAGGGCCACCACTCCACACAAACCTACAAATCTACACACCCAAAGCAAGAGCCAGCCTGCCAAACCCATTGCATGGTTAGATGGTGTAGGTTTGGGGATGGTAGACCAGGAAGAGACATTAGAGGCTCACAGGACTCAGTTAGTTCTGAAAACCCCTTTGCAAAAGTCTTTAAACTCCCTGAATGTCTAATCCCAGCGTAAACTCGGAATAGCTTTGTACATAGCCCAGGGTGCAGGCAACAAGGAAAAGGCCCCGCCCAGGTTAGGTTGTGAATGAAATGTGGCTGGCCAACTCTGTGACTTTTCTGTGCATATTTCTCTACATTTCTGCTCACCTCTACTGGAAGAAGACTGACAGCCTCCAAAGACTGAACAGAAGACACACAAGAATGAATCAGAACTGAGAAAGTTACTGCATTCCAGCAGTTGCTCAGTGAACTGGGAACACATTCTCAAGTTTTACTTCAACTGGGAACCTTTTCTGTGGTCCTAGCCTCCAGCTCGTGGGGTGGGATATGCTAAGCAAGCACTCTCCACTGACCTACATCCCCAGCCCATCAATTGTTATTGCGGTGCAGGCTACCTCAATCCAAGCTATCCAAAACCAGCATTGTCAGAGTCCAAATTTGGGGAGCCATGATTTGTGCCTAACCCTCTCCTGTCCCACATGAAGTGTCAGCTCCAGGGAGTAGCAGGTAGGAGAGAGCAGGACTCTGGAGCAGGGGTTCCAGCCTTCTGTTCACTCCCTTCCTGAGCTCAGACAGATCACAAGCACTGACCGCCTGCCTCCAAAGCACAGTGGCTGCTCTAGTGACTAATTCACAGGTCCCCAAATACATGGGCCCCAAGACAAGATTCCCTGGAACCTCTCTAAGCCTGTCAGTCCCCTGGCAGAAGCTGCAAGTGTCCCCAGCTAGCCTCTCTTCACACCAGGAAGGCAAGGCTCCTAGTAGCTATATAGGTTTGGAGAAGGAATTTAAGGGTTTGTCAACTGTTTTGAGACAGGAAACTCAAGGCACACCAGTGAAATGCATGGACCCTATCCTTGAAATGTTTAGAAATGTACAACAAGGATGATGAGACTGATTTTATAGACAGAAGGTTTCAAGTATAAACAGGGGCTGAGATTACGGTCAGTAAAACACTTGCATACTGAGCATGACAACCTAAGTTCAGGTCCTCGGCACCCATGAAAAGGCAGGATGCACGAGTTCCTACCTGGAATCCTAGCACAGGGAAGGCAGAGGCAAAAGGATTCTTGGAGCTCACTGGCCAGCCAGCCCAACCTGCTTGATGAGCCCCCAACACCCAAAGCTGGCCTCCACAGGCACGTGTGTGCACATATACACATGTGTTTGCATACCTGCACACACAGGAACATGTACACACACACACACACACACACACATTTTTAAAGTGTAACTAAACTTGTGAAATTAGTAACCTACTTACTTTTGTGTTCATACTTTAAATAAAGCCTATCAACAGACCAAAAATATATCACAATTCAAAAAAAGTTACATAGAGAAGAATGTAAATGTTTTTGAAGATTTCTACCATGACCAATATGTGACACAACCTATGGTCATCGCTATGAGTGGCAAAGTCACAGAAACACAGAAATAACTTTAGTTGTGAATGCTAACTTTCAGTTAAGTGGCTTGGTTGGTTTCCTGCCATCTGAGTTTCTAGATTCTAACCCTGAATTCTACTGAGGCCACCAGGTATAGCAGAACAGGGGTGGCACAGACAGGACAGAACGACTGAGCACCCTCACAAAGCACCCCCCCTCTGTCGATGGAGATTGACTAGTTCTGCTGTGAACAACACCCACTTCAGATAAACTCTCTCCGGTGGTTAATCTTTGCTGTTAAGTTAGCTGCATTTAGAATCACCTAGGAGATCGGTGAGGTACATCTGTGGGTGTCTATGATGGGATTCCTAGAGAAGGTGAACTGAGTGGGGAGATACACCCTCACTGTGGGCAGCACCATCCCACAGGCCTGGGGCCCAGATGTAACAAAGGGATGAAGAAGAGAAAGCCAGCCCGGTGTCGGCTTGCCCTTTCCTCTAATTCCTCTGCAGACTCTGACGCAGGCTCCCACCACCATGATGCTCTTCCCAAGTACATGGAGCAGGTAACTGTGGAAGGAACGCCTGAGATCAGGAACCAAATTAACCTTCCCTCCTTTAAGCTGGTTATATTAGGCTTTCTGTCAGAGTGGCAATAAAAGCAACTGGAGTCTGAACATGTGCACCAGCATCTTGGCACACGTTAGGTGAACCCTTCCTGGGGTTGGGGGAGGGGTGGTTGATAACACAGGAACACAGTCCACTCACATCTGCCTGGACCCCATCAGCTGGGACAGGGAAGGTGGCTTAGCTAGAAAGCTTTAAAGCAAGGTTAAGAACTCCCACACCGCTCTCCTGAGACTCTCTCCACATTTCCTTAAGCTGAGCTTCTGTGTGATTCTCTCCTCGAGTCTGTCTTACCTTGAAAGCAGGGACTGAGTGAGTCTCTTTAGCCTCTGTGTCACCCAGCCCAGGACCCAGTGCTCAGAAGGCCTTCAGAAATGTCACAAGTTGAGCAGCAAGACAGAGCAATGGGAGGGACAAGTGTAAGCAGCCTTAGACAGACAAATGACTCAACTCCCATGTGACAGAAAGGAGACATCTTTCACAGCGTGTCTCTCAGATCCCAAAACACCAAGCATGCCACAGAAGGAATGATTAGTAGGGAAGAGACCAATTGTTGCACAACTCTCGCTTCACCACAGAGCTTGGGAAATGACTGCAGACAACTAGACTGATGTGTGAACAGCCAGCGTAGCTCCGTTATCTGGACACCATCTTTGAACCCCTACTACCGTCATCCCTGGAGTAGCAGCAGGATTCCATCCTTACAGGAAGATAACGGCTCGGCTTCCCGAAAAACAGACAGAGCAGAGTGGAAGCTTGTCCTCTTGCCTTCCATGTGCTGGAAGATGATGAGGTGGAGAAGGATAGAGAGGAGGAAGAGAAAGACGAGGAGAAAAACGAAGAGGAAACACCAGCTGGGGAGTGAAGAACAATATCATCCTGCTTAAGGAAAGAGTCAGAAATGAATTCTGCCGTATTCAGAGCCAGTGGGCACAGGTTCTTTTCCAAGTGAATAACTTTAATGGGTGCCTGACAGAAACCCTTTTCTGTTTCACTGGGGTTGTTTGTTTGTTTGTTTGTTTTGTTTTTGTGTTTGTTTGTTTGTTTGTTTGTTTGAGACAGGGTTTCTCTGGGTAGCCCTGGCTATCCTGGAACTCACTCTGTAGACCAGGCTGGCCTCGAACTCAGAAATCCGCCTGCCTCTGCCTCCCAAGTGCTGGGATTAAAGGCGTGTGCCACCACTGCCCAGCTGTTTCACTGTTCTTAAAGTCAAAGTGAAATCAGAGCCTAAAAGGCAGCTCAGTCCAGAGGAGAGAAAGAACTATGAAGCAGGTGGGACCTTGGTGAGGAGCCGTTCAGAAGCCCACGGGCTCCGAGAATGACCCTCTCACTGATGCTCAGCACCAACATGTGCAGAAGGGGAGGAAGCGAAGCCAGGTTGACAGCTCACCCTCGGTCTTGCTGAGGTAGCCCACAGTGAGAGGTAACCTAAGTGCCCCTTGCTATGAAGGGAATGATAAGGTCAACTGTGGGGACAGTAAATGACCCTTTAGAAATAAAGTGATATATATATATATATATATATATATATATATATATATATATATATGCAGAACGTGAGGGGTCTGAAGACTCCAGCACAGAAATAGTAAAGTAAGATGCAGAGTGAGCTAGCAAAAGTGCATTTTAAGTGAATTGAAAGTGAGCACAGTTCCCCCTCCCCCAAAATGTCAACATAGAAAGGAGCCTAGAGATAGGATGATGGAACACAATGTTATAGCCCAGGAGGGGAGTCTAGAATAAAGGACAGCAGTTAGAAACGAATCTGAATAGAACATAGGTTTTAGTTAATAATAATGTGTCGATGTTGACTCATTAATTGTAACAAGAATGCCACATTAATAAGATGGTAATAACAGGGGAAGCCAGGCACAGGGTAGGACATAAGAGCTCTGTGTACTACTTCCAATTTTCCTGTAACGATAAAACAGTTCTAAATAATAGTCTATTTTTAAGATGGAAAAAAAAATACAAAATTGCACACAGCATTTCCCAGAAGCATGCTGTACTAGAACGACTGCCTATGGAGAGAGTAGGCAGTGAAGGACAGGGGAGTGTTTGCAAATGATGATAATGATAGCAGCGTGTCTCTGGTGCAGAGGGCAGCTAACTTTCCCAACACCGGTCGAGTCAGAGAGAAGGACTCCCACAGGAGAGTCGGTCATGATGGCACCAGGAGTGGGAGGGCAGAAGGGGTTCAGGGAGGCTGAGCCCCGAGGAAGGAGAAGCGCTCAGTGAACCTTATAGCCAGAGGGGCCTGGGAGGGAGAGCCTTTGGTAGCTGTACAATAGAGACAATTTTGCAGGACAAGGTCTTCATCCTCATCTAAGGTCAGCCACTCTCAGCTCCCTCTGGGCCACAGATCAATGTCTGAATACATTATCCCTGAAAACATGTGGGGTATGTTTTAGCTATATATTTAAAACAAAAAAAGCTACTCATTGTTGAGCTGAAATTCAATTTTAACAAAGCATCTATATGTTGTTTGTTCTATGTGGAAGTTCTGACTAACAATAGCAGTGGCAGCCTGCTGTTCAGGGCACTTCATTTGCCTGTCTCGTTCTGTCGTTTTTTTACCAACCCTGGGAAGGGTATACTACTATTCCTGTTTATACACAAGGAAACTCTGACTTTAAGGTCCCAAGTTAGTAGAAAATGCAGGAGAGGGAAACACACCGAGTCAGCCAGCCTTCTGGGTGCCCCTTCCCGAGTGTGACCTATACTGCTTCCCAACCAAGTCCACTCCCTGACATCTGGAGACAGCTGTGTGGACTGCAAGCACCCAGAGCTCCTCATATGGCCATGATCTTGAAGATGTCTGCTCAGCTGGCTCCTAGTGAAAGGATCAAAGGAGCTTTGGGTTTCAAACAGCAGAAATCAGTAGCCCACAGAAAAGGGGCCCAAAGTGACTCAACAGGTGACTAGGTGACCTAGAGGAAGGCCTCGTGTCAAAGGGTCTGGAGGAGCCATGTACCACAGGGCCTGAGCCAAGACACAGACACCCCACGTGAGGACAGACAAGGAATGAATAACCTCTGTGAGCCCTTCCAGTGTGAAGCCAGCATTAATGTTACTCTTACAGATTAGTTTTCGGATGAGAATACCCTCCCATCTCCCAGCATGACGATCTTTGTAAATAGCTCAGTCCTGAATGTGATGTCTTCATCAAGACCCTCCCCTCAAGACCCAGAGATCGATTTGAAAAAAGGCAAAGGAAAGATTGTAAGAGGTGAGGGATAAATCCCAAGAAACCGTGTCTTGCAGAGACGACAGGACTAGGGCCCTTGTAAACTCACAGACTGTGGCAGCATCAGAGCCTGCCCAGGTTCTATGGAATCCCAGCATAGAGAGGAGAAAGTGGTCCTGGGTCCCACTCTTAACCAAGAAACTATTTGCAACTAATATTCACTGCCAAAGGGAAAATTCATATTCTACAATAAAGTGTCACTGGGCATATCAGCCACACTCCAGGGCCAGCCTCATACCACGGAGTAGGTAACCAACACAAAACAAACTCCTTGGATTTTTTTGTTTCTGTTGTTGTTGTGGCTTTCTTTTTATCTTACTGGTCTTTGTTTTGATTTTTGTTTGATTGTTGTTGGTGGTTGTTTTTTGAGGAGAAGACATAAAATTGGATGGGTAAGGAGGTGGGAGAACCTGGGAGGAGTTAGGAGAGCGAGTGGGAAAAACATAATAAAAACATAGTGCATGAAAAAATAGTTAAAAAAAATACAGTAAGTACTCATGAGCACCTCCTGTATACCGGATACTGTGCTACATGTTTTCATTTCCCCATGTAACAGTGGGATAACGTCGGAGCTCAGCAAGGAAGCTATTGATTTTCAAATAAAGACCTTAAGTTTCCTCTAAGAGGCCAGTCATCTACACAACTGATACTTATAAGACACCTATTGAGATACACATTCTATCCCAGGTTCTCGGAATGTAGCAGAAAATGAAACAAAGCCCCAATCCTCATGGAGCTGGCGGGGCACAGATAAGAGACAACCCACCACACTGCTGTAGGGAGCAGTGCGAAGGTAAGTAGGATCAAGAAAAGAAGAGCAGGGGCCAGGGGTGGGAAGGAGAGGCTTCATAGCCAGGGAAGGAGGAAGGAGCAGAGACCTGAAGTGTGGACATGAGTCTGAGCAAGAGTTCCTGGAAGAGAGGACTCCATCCGAGTGGACGTGCCCTGAGGCCAGGTTGACCAACCCAGGACTATGGTTAGGCCAGTGGCTAGCCTGGACTACAGTTTTGAAGGAGGAGAGAAGATTAGAGATAGACAGTTTGGAAGAAATAGTAAGGCCAGGATATTTTGAAAAGATTAAAGTACTATAGATAAGCAAGTGCATGGATGGGTGGGAGGATGGGTGGGAGGTTAGGTGGGAGGATGGGTGGGAGGATGGGTGGGAGGATGGGTGGGAGGGTGGGTGGGAGGGTGGGTGGGAGGATGGGAGCATGGATGAGTAAGTCAATTTCCATGGATTGCTTTAGCCTACTTACCAAGGGTGAAATACAGATATGTATACACATACATACACATGTACACACACACCTTACAGATATATAAAATATGTTCAATGATGTCCCATTCAGTTCCCTAAAGTGTCTCATTACAGATTCCTCGGGGTGTTCTGAGCATGCCCACCCCTTACTGAAGGGGATCCCTATATCCCCACAAAGAAACTTAGATCCAAGTTCAACAGGAAAACCAGGTCTTCGTGCAAGGAAACCACTCTGGAGGAAGTCACAGACCTCCAAGGGGCCATGTCTTGCCTTGAGTCTCTAACCAGACTGTTAGGTAGGTACTTTGGGTGTGTGCATGATCAGGTGTGGGCAAGGCACACCACCACCATCCCCCGGTGGTCACCACCATCCCACGGTAGCACGGAACCACTTGGCCAAAGTTATCATATTACCAAAACTCTGCTGCAAGGCCTTGGGCAAAAGTATCTGTTTTACACAAAAGGAAAAAAAAACAAACTGTCTGCCAGAACAAAGCCAAAGCTTTGCCAACCACTGGGCCCCATCCCACCCTGAGACCTGTAGCCCTGGCCAGCCTCACCTCCAAGTCCTTCTCCAGCTCCAGCCCAGCCGCCATCAGGTTGTGCTCAAATTCATCTCGCTGCTCCCTCCTTTCCTCTTCCAGAGCATCCAGCGGCCCAAGTTCAACATCACCAGGGCCCCCTCCATGGCGTTCCTTGCCTGTCTCCCCATTCGAGATAACAGCCAAAGAGTGTCCGGGGGAGCCATGACCCAGGTGTGCGCCTCGTTTCCGGTAGTGGTATGCAAGTACATAGTCGACTTTCCTCTGGTTGTCATGGAAGTGCATGCGGCTCAGACGGGCTTCCGAGGACGGGGGCTCATTGGCATCCAGGTAGTTATTGATGACCTAGCCAGAGAAAGCAACACCAGTGAGGTCAGAGTAAGGAGAGTAAGAGACAGAAGAGGATGTTTTGTTGCTCTGGGACAGACTAAGAAGAAAGTCTCTCAGAGGCCCCACCTGTCCAATGGATAGAGCAGCAACCTAAGCCCCCCTGTCACATTTAGCCCACCATTCATGGGTGCAGTCTGGGCATCAGTATACACACACACACACACACACACACACACACACACACACACACCTCTGGTATCCAATACATACACAGGAGAGAGACAGAGACAGAGAGACAGAGATAGAAACACAGACAGAGAGACAGACAGAGATAGAGAGAGAGACAGAGAAACAAGCAGACAGGCAGACACACAGACAAAGACTGACAGACAGACTTGCAGGCAGACAGACAAACTGCACACACAGTAGCACACACCATTGCCAGTCCACATGTGGACCTGCCCCAAACACTGAAGCCCATGGCCTCTCCTGCTCACCAGCACATGCATTTGCACCTGCGAGCAGTCCCCTGCACTCACGCCTCCCTGGCTCAGCACTTCTGCACACATGTGAGGCATCCATATGCACAGGCACGCAAACTAATGCGCAACCCTCCACATGCACCGTGGCACACCCACGCATGTGCCGTTCCTGGCAGAGCTGCACGTGAGCCTGCAGACACGCTCCACAATCGCCCAGCTTACTTACTGGCAGGTGTTCTGGATCCATCCCCACAGAAGCCAATTTCTAGGCTCCTCTCCCACCCACGGAAATTCACTGGACTTTCTGCCCCTCACAAATCCATCTCCTCCTCCTCTTCCTCCTCTCCAGCCACTAGCAAGGGCCCTGCCAGGGACAGATGCAGAGAAAGTGACTGTTTCCTCTCTCTTCCACTCTGGACTGGAGAGGTAGAGAGAAAAGGAAAGAGCGAGGCGGAGCAGGGCAAGGGACCTGCCTCCATCCCTCGGGGTGTTCCCTTGTTTATTACTGGTTTGATACCCAGCTGCCTCAGCAGCCACCTGAGAGGTCACCGGGGCAACCAGATGAAATGCCAGGCACAGGAGAGAGGCTCGCAGCCACCAGAGCTGAGGAGGCAGGTTTCTCAGGCCTGTGGGAACTGAGCCTGGGAGTCTGCCCGCCCAACAGGTAGGCACCATCTACCTCTCCTCGCCTTCTCATTTCCAGACCCTTCCCTGAAGAGGAGAGCTAGGGCTACTGGAAAATGTGAGACGGGGAAGATAAAAAGCATTCTACCGAAAACCCAGGGCTTTTCACATCAGCACACATCAGGCACAAACTACAGGACAGCTGGGTGGGAGACTCCATGGGGCATCCATCGGTACTCACAGAACGGTCTCGGGAACTCTCTCTCCTGGAGACCTGGCTAGGGTGTAGGCTGGAATTGTCCCTCTGACCTGGGGGCCGGTGACCTGGCACTTTGAGGTATTGCTGCCCATATTTGGGGCCCTGGCTTCCTCTGGCCACCGTCCGGGAACTCAGCCGACGTGGAGACCCAGGGAGCAGAGGGATGTCTGTGGGGGAGGGAGGAAGAAGATAAGAGAGCCGACACAAGTTCAAGTGATAGAAACCTCAAGACACGGAATCTAAACCAGTTACACCAGAGCTCTCCGTGGCTCCCCAGAAATGTCCTGG
Source organism: Mus minutoides (assembly GCA_902729485.2). Taxonomy (NCBI): domain Eukaryota; kingdom Metazoa; phylum Chordata; class Mammalia; order Rodentia; family Muridae; genus Mus; species Mus minutoides. The sequence continues at coordinate 48,221 of CACVCL010029349.1, read as the reverse complement.
GGCCGGATCTGTTTCTTTACAGTCTTCTCTGGACACATTCATTTTGGCCAATGAGCTAGTGGTAATTCCCCTAATAAACACACACACATCACAGCTGTCATAATCTTACATGTATGTGCTCAACATGCAATGGTGGGGCCCAAAGCCATTGCATGGTGCCTGTTAGGCTAAGTTCTCCACCGCCCGTACTCTGTTGTTCTATCCTTACTTTATCCTTAGGACCCATGATAGCCGGCCAGTGAGGCTGCAGTCTGGAACAAGAGCAGAGAGGGATGGCAGCCTCGGCTGGAGCACTTCCCAGCGAAACAGGACTTTAGGGCCTCCCTGGTGCATCAAGGCCAGTAGGCACCTTGGACACCAGCAAGGAGAGAGCCAGGACAGATCAACAGTGGGCCTACTGGTGCAGCAGTGGACCCACAGAGGGCAGCAGTACCCTCTAAGTAGCGAACATCCTCCAGCACACTTGAGAACTTCTCACAGACCAGCTAGCTGTTCAGAGCAAGTTCTCTTCTGGCCCTTGCCAGTCAGGGGCCCTGAGTCACCAAATTCTCACAGCTGGCCAGACACACTCTACTTTCTAGTTTCTTCTCTAGGAGACTCCAGCCAGCATGCCTATGCTTAAACCCCAGCTCCATCTTGCTGCTTCTGCTATAAAATGATGAGAACCTCAAACCTGAAGGACAGACACAGAAATGGGAACAGAAGATATGCAAAACACCCGAAAAGTGATTAACCTCTGAGTTTACAATAAAAGGGTGGTGATTATAATTATTGTTCTCTTTTTTCATTTTAAGCACAATGTGAGCAGAAACAACAACCTATACACTCTGATTGGTCCTAAGTCCCCTCTCAATGGATAAATGAATGGCGGTTTGAAAGATCTCTTGAAATCCCTTGAAGACCAAGGGTAGTTTAGTGGTAGAGCACAGATCCCACACTTGGAAAAAAAGAAAACTTGAATCACCATCAGATCAGCTCCCAGCCCTTAGGCATCCAGCTACCTACTGGATTGTTCCCGGGGGTCTAGGACATGTGGTCTCTGAACTTGAGAGGGATGCCTCTTTAAGATATTGCGGGAAACTTGGTGATGTTCAGCAGGGTTGCTGTAGTTTGGATGAGAGCTGTCCCCACAGGCTTGGATGTTTAAACCCTTGGTCTGAAGCTGGTGGCCTATTTAGGAAGGTCATGGAACCTTTGGAGGTGGAGCCTTGCTGAGGGAAGGGAGTCATTAGAAGCAAGTCCTGTGGTTTTGTAGTCAACTTCACTTCCTGTCCATTCCCTGCTTCCTGACTTGGATGCTGCCTGACCAGCCAGCCTGCCATTCCTGCTGCCGTGCCTTTCCCAAAACAGCCCTTCAACCTATACACCAGAATAAACCTTGGCTTCTTTAAAATGCTTTTCCTCTTCTCCTTTTCACAGCAACTAACCAAGTAACTAAGCAAGGTGAACGTCTGCGATGCATCCTTGTGTGTGGAGACTCTGGTCTCAACTGCAGGAGACCAAAAACCTAAAAAAATCAAATTAGAACTCCAATCTGGAACTGGATCTCAGAGAGTAAGTAACTTCTGAAAGTCAGGGGGAACAATGATGGTCCTCCACAGACACAGAGCACACATCCTGGCAGCACACACAACAATGGTTCTCCCAGCCCAGGACACTAAGGAGGAGCCTGCATCTTTTTCTGCCATCTTGACCCTTCCTTTATGCCTTTCTGTGTACCTCTGCCTCAAGTGTCCCAGGGAAAACATTAGACAAGAAAAATGATATCTCAGAGAAGGTCTTGGAAGGTCTGGTCTTAAAGCCCCAAGATAGTCCAGATGCAAACTTTGAGTTGATAAAGATGATGTTCATCTAGGACCACTGTCCCTGGGAGTTGTCTTCTAATACACACAAATCATAGCTGAGAAGCAATCCAGAGCTTTAGTCAAACTGCTGTGTATCATCTCCTAAGAAGCCCCTGGGGCCTCTACCAGATATCTTGACTCTCAACCCCTGCATCCTCTTGGCCAAATGCACCACAACTACCTGGAGGCTCTGCTTTTGTGACAGTCTCCCACTCCCTACCCCCCCACACACACACAGTTACCTGGCAACAGCCAGGTAGACCTAGCCCACTATAAAAGGGACTGGTTGTCCCCTCCTCTCTCTTACTCTCTAACTCCTGCTTCTCTCCCTTGCCTTTTGCGCCCTTATACTCCCCGTCTCCCCAGTCCCTTCCCTCCTCTCTCCATGTAGTCATGGTCGGCCTCTACTTCTCTACTCTCTCCCTGTCTCTGCCTTTCTCTGCCTCTGCTGCCCTTTTAACTGCCCTCCCCATACTCTGAATAAACTCTATTCTATACTATACCATCATGTGGCTGGTCCCTTGGGGGGACAGGATGCCTTGGCATGGGCCTGCTGAGGCACCCCCTTCCCCCATACCTCACCACACTCCCATAGAACGTATTTCCATATCTCTTTATCTTTTTATAATCATAACACCCACAGTCCCCCAGGCAGAGTTGTGCACATTGCCCTACCTGCATGGCACCTACACTCAGGTAACTTAGAGTCACTCAAAGTCAACAATCCCCAAATCAGACTGCTGATCTTCTCCCAGCAAGATGCTTTTACAGGGTTACCAACTCTATCCATGCTCAGGATATCCTGTACACTCAAAACACAGACAAAATCCAAGAAATCTAGAGATATCTGGAAATCTATCTGCCCTCATACCCCATGTGTCATTTGACACCAATACTATAAATTTGACTCCTGAAACATCTGCCAGACTGGATGTGGTTTTTGCCTTTACACAATCGATTGCCGACCTCCCACCCTCATTCTCCTCCACTGCACCAACATCTTGCTAGCAGCTGCCAGGACTGTCACCCTTGCTCCCCATGGCTGTTGTGAGCGTACGAGTGCAGTGACCGTATCACTGAAACAAAACCTGTAAAACAGTGAAGAAGGAAATAGAAGACAAAGTTGGAAAGTCCTCCTGAGCTCCTATTCTGGTGCAATCAATAGTTGTATAAACAACATGCTGCTTGTGATGGTTTGAATATGCTTGGCCCAGGGAGTGGCACTATTAGAAGGTGTGTCCCTGTTGGAGTAGGTGTGTCACTGTGGGCGTGGGCTTTAAGACCCTCATCCTAGCTGCCTGGAATCAAGTATTCTACTAGCAACCTTCAGATGAAGATGTAGAACTTTCGGCTCCCCCTGTACCATGCCTGCCTAGATGCTGCCATGTTCCCACCTTGATGATACTGGAATGAACCTCAGAACCTGTAAGCCAGCCCCAATTAAATGTTTTCCTTATAAGAGCTGCCTTGGTTGTGATATCTGCTCACAGTAGTAGTAAAACCCTATGACACTACTGAAACAACCTACAGTCACTGTAGCCTCCATCTAAATTCCAATGGCATCCCAAACTTTCCACTGTCGATCCAGCTCCAAATTACAAAAGGTATGTGCTCCTCGGGCTCCTCAGGCTCTCCACAGCCTTCCTCTACCTGCCCAGCATCTGGCACTGACAGGAGAAGGCTTCCTAGACCTCAACTACCCGACCCATACTTTCCATGCCCAGCCAGCACCCAGTGCCAACAGGGTGCTCCTTACGTATAATGGGTGAGTTGAAGAGAAAATAAACTCTAGGTAATTCAGGCCAGGAAAGACCTGTGTCTAGATGACCAGACTGGTAAAGCCAGATTTCAGATCCTACCTAGAGCTGCCCTGAGTTCCTTCATCAGCCTTCTCTTCTCAGTTTTGATATGCCTTATTCTAACCCACTTTCCTCCACACATCACTAGAGATCTCCCATGACCATCCATTCATCTAGTCCTTGGTTGCCTTGATGAATGCGTTCCTTTACACTAAACAGATAGCACTAAACGACTTTCCCATAGAGCAGAAGTAAAACATTTGAAAACATTAGTAGGTTCGTTGGGTGGAGGTCTTGGTCTGAAGGCATGGTCTCTAATGGGAAACTGATGGAGGGAGCCAGATGACAAGAGAAATGCTGAATGGAGAGAGAGAGAGAGAAAGAGAGACTGAGAGAGCATGGTAGGAATTTTCAAGCTCACTGCATAGAATTAAGAGTAAAATAGGCGTTTAAACAGCAGCAAAGGAGGACGAACAGGCATTCAAGAAAAACTCAAGCAGAATGACAATGGCATTATGACAATAAACAGGAGCAAGAGACCAGAGACACTGTAAGAAGCAAGGCAGGGGGCTGATGGGTCAGAGACGAAGCAGACAGTAGGCTTGGCAGGGGCAGGATAGAGGGCAACGTGAGTCACCAAGGCTCTGGAGCATCCCTGAGAGGCTGCAGGACCAGGCTTCCCTCCCAAGGGTTCTGGGCTTCCAGGCAACAGGGCTTTTCCTCCAAGTATCCCCCAGACATCATCACTGTCCCATCACTGGTGAGTGGAGCATGCACAGACCAGATTATTTTAGAAGGCAGAATCAACCAGATGTTGCAACACCAGCGCTGTAGGTTGAAGCAGTAAGATTGTCATGAACCCAAGGCCAGCCTGGAGAGCATAGTAAGTTCCAGGCCAGCCTGAGCTAGACAGTGAGACTTTGTCTCCAAAGGGGAAAGGACAGGACAGCCCCCATCACATCTCAAGAACTGCTTCCTGGAAGAACAGTCAAGCCAGGACATCAGAGGGAGACAGAGCATCCTGACTCTCCAAGGCTAAGATCAGGGGTCCAGGTAGCAATGGCCCTGAGCCTCAGAGAGACTTGGACACTTCTACATTTGAAGGACCTCACCCCAGGTGGCTAATGGCGGTCCCATGGGAATCCCCAAACAACCCAGATTGTTGCCAAGACTACAGGTTGCTCTCCACAATCTGACAGCAAGGCCCCATTGCTGAAGCCAACACCCGCACAACCCACTGACCGTGGAGAAGTTGAGCTGGTACCAACAGAGCTTTCACACCCTATGTTCTACCACCTTTGGTACAAGAAGGGACTCTTCATGCTACCAAAAGAAAAACATGAACACCAAGCCAACTACAAACCCTTTTATGTATTGTCCTGCTTATGAGATACGTTAGCGCAATAGGGGCACAAAGTCTGTGGGTGTGACTGACCAATATCTGATTTGACTTAAGGCCCACTCCATGAGATGGAACCCATACCTGACACGTTTGAGTGATCAGAGACCAGAGACCCAGGGTCAAATCAAATACTACTGTTCTAAAAAAAAAAAATTAGTAATAAAACGACTCCTAATGACATTCTACAGAATGCACATATCAGTGCACTGTTCAGCCATCATCAGAGAGAGTCTTTCTCCTGTAGCGGATGGTGACAAATACAGAGAAAGACACACAGCCAGACATTCTGCAGAATGAGAGACCCTGGAACACTCAGCCCTAAATGAGATGTCTCTATCAAATCCCTCAGGGCTCAGAGAACCCCATGGAAAAGGAGGAAGAAAGTGTAAAAAGCAGAGGGTATGAAGGAGATGAAGGGAACAAGGCCCTTTAAATGGGCATGAGCAAAGCTCATATTAAACTCACGGAGACTGAGGCAGCATGCATGGGGCTTGCACAGATCTGCACCAGGTCCTCTGCCTATGTATATTGTGGTTTCCAGGCTAGAGTTTTTATGGGATTCCTGTCTATGTGAAAGAGTGGGTCTCTGATTCTTGTTGCTTCATCTGCTTCCTACCTCCCTCTTTCCCATCCTGTATTGCATACACCACCTGTCATGTTGTAAGCAGGCCTGGCTGGCCCCAGGAAGGCCAGAGCTGCTATGCACAAACTTCTATATCTCTGTTCATTCATTCCAGAGCCACTTAGCTTACCATTCATTGGACCATTCAGATTGTAAGGCTGAACAGAACTGTCCTTTCCAACAAGCCCCAGGTTCTCACGGGAAAGGAAGCTGACTGATGAAGGAAGGCCAACGCTCTCCACTCTGCCTGGAGGTGTTACAAAAGATCCCAGAGAATGTGACTTCTTTTTTTTTTCCTAAGAACTCTCTCACTGTGTAGCACAGGCTGTCCTACCTCACAAATCTTCTGCCTCGGCTTCCTAAATTCTGGGGTGATAAATGAGAAAGTTGTCTGGAGACGACGAATAGATATCTGCAGCAGTCCAGACAGGGGATGAGAGTCCAGGAGGAAGGCAGCCCTTTGGTCCTGAGCTGTCAGCCTCTGACTCGGCTCTTTCACACCACTGGGCTCTGGGACTGGGGGTGCTGCCTCCTGCTTCTGCCCAACCACACACGGTCCTGTCAGCAGCCATCTTTGTGGGTTGAAGCATAGAAAAGACCTTTTGAGGTTAAAGTAAACATTTTAATGTGACCTGGAAGGCCTTTTATTATAATTTATATTTTCAGCTTTCCCAATACTTTCTTCTGCTTGACCATGCTCACATGTATGCTTTCCTTCTCTCTCTCTCTCTCTCTCTCTCTCTCTCTCTCTCTCTCTCTCTCTCTCATGTGTGTGTGTTCAGACTGAAATTTCTGCAGCTCCCTCTTTTTTTATTAGATATTTTCTTTATTTACATTTTAAATGCTATCCCGAAAGTTCCCTATACCCTCCCCCCCTCCACCCTGCTCCCCTACCCGCCCACTCCCACTTCTTGGCCCTGGAGTTCCCCTGTACTGGGGCATATAAAGTTTGCAAGACCAAGGGGCCTCTCTTCCCAATGATGGCCAACTAGGCCATCTTCTGCTACACATGCAGCTAGAGTGACGAGCTCTGGGGGCACTAGTTAGTTCATGTTGTTGTTCTACCTATAGGGTTGAGCTCCTTGGGTACTTTCTCTAGCTCCTACATTGGGGGCCCTGTGTTCCATCATTTAGATGACTGTGAACATCCACTTCTGTATTTGCCAGGCACTGGCCTAGTCTCATACGAGACAGCTATATTAGGGTCCCTTCATTGTGTAAATGTACCACATTTTCGGCAAACTCTTGCTGGCATATGCAATAGTGTCTGGGTTTGGTGACTGATTATGGGATGGATGCCCGGGTGGGGTAGTCTCTGGTTAGTCCATCCTTTCATCTTAGCTCCAAACTTTGACTCTGAAACTCCTTCCATGGGTGTTTTGTTCCCGATTCTAAGGAGGAATGAAGTATCTACACTTTAGTCTTCATTCTTCTTGATTTTCTTTTGTTTTGCCAATTGCATCTTGGGTATTATAAGTTTCTGGGCTAATATCCACTTATCAGTGAGTGCATATCATGTGAGTTCTTTTGTGATTGGGTTGTCTCACTAAGGGATTCATCGATTTGCCCAAGAATTTCATTAATTCATTGTTTTTAATAGCTGAGTAGTATTCCATTGTGTAAATGTACCACATTTTCTGTATCCATTCCTCTGTTGAGGGATATCTGGGTTCTTTCCAGATTATGGCCATTATAAATAAGGCTGCTATGAACATAGTGGAGCATGTGTTCTTATTACGAGTTGGAACATCTTCTGGGCATATGCCCAGGAGAGGTATTGCTGGATCTTCCGGTAGTACTATGTCCAATTTTCTGAGGAACTGCCAGACTGATTTCCAGAGTGGTTGTACCAGCTTGCAATCCCACCAACAATGAAGGAGTGTTTCTCTTTCTCCACATCCTGGCCAACATCTGCTGTCACCTGAATTTTTGATCTTAGCCATCCGACTGGAGTGAGGTGGAATCTCAAGGTTGTTTTGATTTGCATTTCCCTGATGATTAAGGATGTTGAACATTTTTTCAGGTGCTTCTCAGCCATTCAGTATTCCTCACTTGAGAATTCTTTGTTTAGCTCTGTACCCCATTTTTAATGGAGTTATTTGAATTTCTGGAGTCCAGCTTCTTGAGCTCTTTGTATATATATTGGATATTAGTCCCCTATCAGATTTAGGATTGGTAAAAATCCTTTCCCAATCTGTTGGTGGCCTTTTTGTTTTATTGATAGTGTCTTTTGCCTTACAGAAGCTTTGCAATTTCATGAGGTCCCATTTGTCAATTCTTGATCTTAGAGCACAAGCCATTGCTGTCTGTTTAGGAATTTTCCCCAGTGCCCATATCTTTGAGACTTTACCCACTTTCTCCTCCCAAAAATTTCAGTGTCTCTGGTTTTATGTGGAGGTCTTTAATCCACTTAGACTTGAGCTTTGTACAAGGAGATAAGAATGGGTCAATTCGCATTCTTCTACATGATAACTGCCAGTTGTGCCTGCAGCTCCCTCTTGTTTGGTCCTGTGTATCATCTTTAATTCTGAGCATCTCTTTCTATAACTACTACCAGATCCCACTGCTAACATTCAAGGGCATGACTTATACCAATGTAATAAGGTAATTTTAAGCAGAGGAGCAACATGATTAAAATTACCTTCCAAAGACATAGTGAACATAGTAAGAATAAATGGGTTGTCTGTGAAAGAATGGATGGGAGATGGGGGGATGCATAGGCAGAGGGATCCTTAAGGCCTTACTGCTGGCTACAAATGACCTTCATGAATGGACGGACCTTTTGTTTCATGGGCCACAATGTTACTATAAAACCTGCATTGTCTTGAGATTTACCAAGCAACTAAGCAATCACTTCCCTAATGCCTGTATCAGATATAAACACTCTTGTGTTAGTCAAATTTCCAGACATCTGCTAGAATAGATACCTGCGATAAATCAACCAAGAGAGGAAAGTTTTTTTCTGGATCATGATTTTGAAGGTTTTGGCCCAGCAGATTGTCTTCACTGCTTTGGGACCTGTAGAAAGACAGCCCATAATAGTGAAAGCATTAGTGAAGGAACCTGTTTACCTCATGGCAGACAGGAAGCCATCAAAGTGGAGGGGCTGTGGTTCTGATATTCCATTCAATCACATGGTCCCATTAGCCACTGCCTCCCACTTCTACCCCCATATCCAGATAGGGTGATGAGCTGAGGAACAAACCTTCAATATGTAGGCTTTTGAGGGACAGAGAAGATCCAGACTATAGTGATGCCTCACTAGCCAAACCTGACCTTGATGCCAGGGCTAGGCACTTTCTAAGCAGTTTATGGTTGTGCCAACTCCTTTAACCCTCCTGATAGCCTGAGGAAGGACATGTGATTGTGTCATGGCCTCAGTGGAAAAATCCAGAATTCAGAACTCAGACAGGTGGCCCGAATGAAGCCTCGTCATTGGTAGCCCTTCATGCTCTGTGGTTGGAGCATGACTGACCAAATTGAAGTGTACATGCCCTCCTTGGTCTACCAGGAGGAAATAGCCTGTCTACAACATAATTGACCAAAACTGTTCTAATAGCTCATTAATGAAGCCTGTTTTGAAACAACCTATCCATAATACAATTGGTCAAAACTGTTCTATTAGCTTAAGCCCATTTTGAAATGGCCTATTTGCAAATAGCAAATTGGCAAAACTGTTCTATTAGCTCATTAGTTAAGCCTGTTTTGCAACATTCAAGAATAGGATGCATCATGAACAATGAACAAAATGTAACTTTCCTCCCCACCCTGCGTGTGTGTGTGTGTGTGTGTGTGTGTGTGTGTGTGTGTCTCTCTCTATCTGTCTCTGTCTCTCTCTGACTGTGTGTGTGTGTGTGTCTCTGTCTCTGTCTCTCTCTGACTCTCCCTCTCTCCATCTCTCTCTCTTTCATTTCCCCCCTCTCTTTCTCTGTTTCTCTTTCTCTGCCTTTATCTCTGTCTCTTTGTCTCTCTGTCTCTCTCTCTCTCTCTCTCTCTCTGTCTCTCTCTTTCTGTCTCTCTCTCTCTCTCTCACACACACACACACACACACACACACACTTTGGTCATTTGTGTACCTTCTTTGGAGAAGTTCAGATTATTCATTCACTTAAAAACTAGATTACTGACTTTTTGTTGTTTGTGGTTGTAAGAATTGTTTACATATTCTGAAAACAAGTTCCCTATCTGGTCTATGACTTACAAATATTGATCCCATTTTATGGGTTATCTTTTCCCTTTTTCATGGCATCTCAAAACATTATTTGCATGTGAGAGGAAAAAGGAGCAACAGTGAAAATGTGAGTGTGTGTGTGTGTGTGTGTGTGTGTGTGAGAGAGAGAGAGAGAGAGAGAGAGAGAGAGAGAGAAATGGGGAGGAAGAGAGAGGGGACAGAGTGGGTACATGCTGGCCATAGAGCAGTGTGGCGGTCAGAGGACATCCCTGAGTGTCCATCTCACCTTCCACCTTGTTTGAGTCATGGTCTCTGTGGTGGTTTGTATATGCTTGGCCAAGAAGTGGCACTATTTGAAGGTATGGCCCTATTGGAGTAGGTGTGACCTTGTTGGAGAACATTTATCACTGTGGGCATGGGCTTTAAGACCCTCATCCTAGCTGCCTAGAAGCCAGTCTTCTCCTAGCAGCCTTCATTGAAGATGTAGAACTCTCAGCTCCTCCTGCACCATGCCTGCCTGGATGCTGCATGCTTCCTACCATGATAATAATGGGCTAAACCACTGAACCTTTAAGCCAGCCCCAATTAAATGTTGTCTTTATAAGACTTGCCTTGGTCATGGTGTCTGTTCACAACAGTAAAACCCTAACTAAGATAGAAGCTGAAACCAGGGACTGCTGTGAAAGGCCCGGCCATGCTTTTGTTTAGAAGAACGTTAATTTGGGGACTTTGGATTTTGAAAACACTGGAATGTTTTAAGTGGGGCTTAATAAGTCATCCTAGTAAAGATTTTGAAGACTTTGTTGCTGAGAGTTATTTGAACTGTGCAGACCTGGACCAAGTGGTTTCAGTGGAGAAGAATTTCACTATGTGCCCTAGAGACTATTTTGTGATATTTTGCCCTTGTGCTGCTTTTTTGCCCTTGCCTGAAGAGTCTACCTCAGTCTAAGGTAAAAAGATCTATATTAATTGCACGGACAAAGGAAGTCTCAAAAAAGCCTAGCAGAGATTTTGTTCTCTGCTTTAGTCTTAGGAAGAACATTTTAATGAAAAAAAAGAAAACTGAGAAAGGAAAAATATAAAATATATGGTTCAAGTAATAATAAAAGGACACCAGAAAGTGAAATGGAACTGAATCCTGTGTTCAAGGATATAAAATGGAATTAAGGAGTGGTGATCTCAGGGAAAGATCTCACTCAGCTAAACTTATTGTTAATGCATTTGCAGCTGTAAAGAGGAGAGTTATATCATGTTAGGTATTATTTAAAGCTTAGGCCCAGCCATGGTGCTACACACACTTAATCTCAGGAGACAAAGGCAAGCAGATCTCTGTGTTCAAGACCAGCCTAGGACAGAGAAAGTTCTAGGTGAAGAAAAGCTTAAATCCAGGCGTGGTGTTACACGCCTTTAATTTCAGCATTCAAGAGACAGTCATGCAGATCCCTGAGTTAACAGACCATATACAGAGCAAGTTCCAGAACTGCCAAGTTTAGGCAGTGAGGGAGTTGGAAAACAGAAAGCTGGTAACAGAATACAAGGAGTCGTGTTCCAGTCCCAGCAAGCAGCAGAACTGGCAGCTTCGGCCGTGTGGATTTAGAGTCAAGAAAGAAGGGACTACTGAGATAATTGATGCTGGTTAGCTGGAGCTAAACAGTGATTAAGAAGAGACCAGTATCACTGGTGTAAAAACTTCTGGGAAATGTTTTCTGAGAGAGAAAAAAAAAAAAAAAAAAAAACTGTGTTCCAGAGACAGCCAAGGTTGTGCCTCGTGCTGCAACTGGACTTGGTAATGTGTAAGAATCACCCAAGTGGTACTGATGTTTGAAGGTATGAAGGAGTCATGGAGAGCAGCTGAGGCTTAGCAGTGTGAGAGGCCAGGGAACGTCATTGGTGAAGGTGCAGCCATACCAGTACCATGGGATAATCACCTCCACCAGCAGTCGTGGAGTGAAGTCAGCCAGAGCCTAGAGTGCTACAGAGGGCAAAGTTGGACGTGTGATCCAAGCCCTTTGGAGGAGTCCAGGAGATCATGTGTAGACCCCAGACATGTGTGAAATAAGAAGCTATAAAGTTCAAATTGCCTTGGAGACCTCAAGATATTCAAGATGTCAGAGCCATGAGCTATTTGCTCAGGAAAGCTGCTATCAGGGAGTAGAACCAGCCCAGAAGAAAGAAGTTTGTTGCAGTCAACAAAGATGAAAAAAGAGTTGGAAATCTGAAGACTGCATTGACATCAGATATGGAAATGCAGAGTTTGGAGTCTGCCCAGCTGGGTTCCTGTCTTGCTTTGGAGGTTGCAGTTAAGTGATTGGATGAAGCTGGGTGTGGTCACGCACAGCTTTAGTCCCAGCACTTGGGGGGCAGAGGCAGGCAAATTTCTGAGTTCGAGGACGGCCTGGTTTACAGAGTGAGTTCCAGGACAGCCAGGGCTACACAGAGAAATCCTGTCTCCAAAAACCAAAAACCAAAAAAAAAAAAAAAAAAAAAAAGAAAGAAAAAGAAAAGAAAAGAAAAGAAAAAAGAAAAGAAAAAAAAGTGATTGGATGAATCTCAGAAGAGACTTTGAACTTTGGACTTTTAACATTGTTGAGACTGCTATAGACTATGGGGACTTTTGAAGTTGGACTAAATGTATTTTGCATTGTGCTATGTTTAGGTATGGCCCCCATAGAGTCACATGTTTGAAAAAGACCATAGGGGCCAAGGAGTGGAATGTGGTGGTTTGAATGTGCTTGGCCCACAGAGTGGCACTATTTGGAGGTGTGGCCTTATTGGAGGAAGTGTATCACTGTGGGATGGGCTTTAAGACCCTCATCCTAGCTACTTGGAAACCAGTCTTTTCCTATCAGCCTTCAGATGAAGATGTATAACTCTCAGGTCCTCCTGTACCATGCCTGCCTGGACACTGCCATGCTCACACCTTGATGATTGATAATGGACTGAACTTCTGAACCTGTAAGCCAGCCGTAACTAAATGTTGTCCTTATAAGACTTGCTTTGGTCATGGTGCCTGTTCACAGCAGTAAAACCCTAAGACAATCTCCTCTATCGTTCAGGGCTGCACACACCAAGGCAACCAAGCTGTAAGTTTCCAAGGATTCTCTTTTCATCTTCCCATCCTGGCACTTGGATCATAAACACTTGTGCTATTGTGTCCAGTAGTTTTTATGTAAATTCTGGGGATCTGAACTTGGTTATCAAGCTTATACATCAGGCACTTTCTCCACTGAGCTCATTTTTTTCAATACTTCAGCTTTTTATCCACCCCCTCATTATGTGCCTACAATGTGCCAGATGCACATCTATCTTTGAGAGGCTATCCCTATACATGTATAGTGTGTAAAAGTGTAGTAGGTTGTTGAACTTATCAGGCTAAGAGAATTTCGAGATGGCATTATTGAGCAAGACTGAAATATAGGCACTGGGCATGGAGAGCACAGCTGGGTTACTATGTTAATAAGTGGAATTATTCTATTACTATCCACACTAGTAGCACATAATTGACACTATCTATAGAAGACAGAGTCTGCTCAGCTAGTTGATACAACACAAATACACTAAAGTTAAACAATGTAGAGACTATAATAATTTCACTTTCTTGTGAAAGTAACTGCCCAGGGTTGGTAACACGGTGGTAGGTAGTTTTTTTTTCAGGTAGTTTTCCAGGGACTCTGGATAATGGAGGCTCTGACAGCTTCCACTCTGATTTCCACATGACAAAGAGTTGCTGAAGCCAAGAGTGTTGAGAAGCTGGCCAGGAAGGTGTCTAAGGGCCAGTCTCAGGGGTAGTGGAACACCACCCTACATGTTCTGCTGTCTAGAGTTCAGTCCCATGGCCACATCGAGCTTCAAGGGGGAGACTGGGAAATACAGACTGCCCCCGTGTTCAGGAAGAAGAGAATGTGGACTCATATTAGCAGCAGGCACTCTTACAATAGGGAGTTACAGGAAGGGCAAATTTGCCTGGCATAGACACATTTATTGTACTGTATTCAAGTTACAGACTTACACATTTGTCTTTCCAGTTAAGGTATGAGATCCTCAGATTTCAGCACTCAGAATGAAGTAGTAGGTGTATAGAAGATGCTTATTAAATAGTCCATGATCTATGTTATATTTCTGGATAAAGAATTCTCCTCCAGAGAGGCCCTTGGTCTTGAGGGTGTTCGATGCCCCAGTGTAGGGGAATGCCAGAGTGGGAGGGAGCATCCTCATAGAGGCAGGGGGAGGGGGGATGGGATAAGGGATTCTCAAAGGGGGGACCTGGAAAGGGGAAAACATTTGAAATATAAATAAAGAAAATGTCCAGTCAAAAAAAAAAAAAAAAAAAAAAGAATGGCCCTCCAAAGGTGATGTGTCAAAGGCTTGTCCTTAGGGTGACACCTACTTGGAGATATAGAACATTTTATAAGTGGGACCTAGTAAGAGGTCTTTAAGACACTAGAGGTGTACCCTTGAAGGGGAGTATAGAACCCCACCCCTTCCTCTTCCCTTTTGGCTTCCCAGTCATAAGGTAATTGCCCTCACTCTCCCACAAGTACCATCTGCAATGGGTTGCCTCATCTCAGGCTCAAAGCATTTCAGCCAACTGATGTAAACAGAACCCTTGAAACTGTGAACCAAAATGAAGTTTCTCTCTTTATTAACTGATCCTCTCTGCTTGTTTGTTATGGTGATGGGAAACTGAGTAATATAAATAGTGAAGTGTGATACAGCAGCTGCTTCAACAAATTCTGTTGCTTCTTGAGACTCCACATAAAATGCCCTACATCTCTGCAGCCAGTATAGAGAAAGGTCCTTGATTTCCTCTTTCTCATGGAAGGTGACCTTGCATCCAGTTCATACAGCAAGTACATCAAGTCACTGGAGCACAAATTATCTATCTTTTGTGACATCAAGCATCGAGATTTTTGGTATGTAGAACTCATTCCTAGTACTATGACCAAGTCTCTAATGTATGTTCTGGAAGTTAAGGGGCCAAATGGAAGCCATGACAGTAGAAAGAGCTGATACTGTCTGAGGCACACACTGCTTTTGTAGTCCTATGGGTTTGCCAGGTGTAATTGCTTTTCCTTCATGTGTAGGGACAGGCTTCACTTGCTCAGGGACTCTAGTAACACCATGTAGCACACTGCCTGTGAAGATGACTATTCTACCAACTACAAACAATGACAACTATTTCTGAGTTTGTTCAGAAATTGGAACCACCAAAATTTGCTAGCAAGAATACACAATAGCACAGCCACTTTGGAAAATACTTGAGATTCCTTTAAAAAAATGTAGATGGAATTGTCATGTGATCTGATGATTCTTCTCCCAAGGACATACTCTAGAGCAGGAAAAAACTTTGTTCCTGAGGGGTCAAAGAAGCATCATTTATAGTAATCAAAAGGTAGAAACCCAAATGTTCATCAGCTGACAAATGGATTAACAAAATGTATGATATGCTTACAAGTGACCCAGAGAAAGGCGTAGAGAGTGCTGATTTATGCCAGGAGGTAACAGAACCTTAAAACGTTGTACTTAGTGAAAGGCTCTGGACACTAAATGACACAGAGCATTAAGTGGTTATGGGGTATATCCAGGACAAGCAAATCTATAGGATAAAGTTAGATTACTGCTTTCCAGGGACCAGAGGGAGGGAGGGAAAGGTATCTGACTATTAAGGAGTATGAAGGCTTTTTTTCTAACGCTGAAAATGTTCTAAATTAGATCTTGGTGTGTACTATGAAATTCTGTAACTATATTAAAACAAGCCCAGTGGATAGGTAGGTTTTATGGCATGGGAATTATATATGTGTACAGCTGTTATGTTTTCAAATAGAATTCCTAGAATTGTGCATTTTCTTACCTCAGCCCAGTTATGAACAAAACGAAACAAAACAAATCAGTGAAACAAATCAGAGAGCAGAGAGAAGGTTGAAAAGCATTTAGCAAGCCTCAAGGACTCCTGGGACAGGATCCACCAGCCCAGCATACACATGGTGAGAGTTCCAGAAGAAGAAGAGAAAGAAAGAGGGACACCAAACAGGCTGCAGAAATGTTGATTGAATCATCATTGTGTTGGCAAATATAGTAACTTCTAGATCTCAGAATTTCAGCAAAGTTACAAAAAAATGTACAAAGGTAACTAGAGCTGCATGCATCACAGTTGAACTACTGGAAAAGTGGAAACCAAAGCTTATACAACTCACCGGGCTGAAAGCGGCCTCGCCTGGATTAGAACTAAAGTAGGAACTAAGGCCAGCTTCCCATCCAAAAGCTGGCAATCAGTCAGGGGACTCCTAGTGTATTAACAAGGAAAAGCTAATTCTTATTATACAACCAAATAAAATAACCTTCAAAACAGTGAAATGTAGACTTGTTTCAGCAAAACACAAGCTGAGAGAATCTGTCACTGGCACAATGGCGCCCCATGGGGGACTAAGGATGGTCTTGAGGCTGAGCGGAGAGGTCAATCAATGGATGGAAACCTGAATGAGAATGATCTCTGCTGGGTGTAGTGGTGTGTGCTTGTAATCCCAGCACTGAGGTAAGACAGTACACACCTAATACCAGCCTGGTCTACATAACGAGTTTTAACAGTAAGACACTATATCTAACAATGGGGAAAAAAACAAATAAGCAGTTCCTGAGGAAAGGGTCATATGAGAAACTGAGAGCCATTGGTCGACATGGAATATTAAATGGAGTTTCCTATATACTATGTACTTCCTTTCCAATTAGAGATTTGACCACTTAGTCCATGAATTGTATAAACCTAATGGCTTACAACCAGACATTTTAAACATGTAACAGAAAGGGCCTGGAGAAATAGCTCAGCAGTTAAGAGCACTAGCTGCGATTCCAGGGGACCCAAGTCCAATCCCAGTACTCATATAGAGACTCATAACCATCTGTAACTCAGTTCAGGGGAAACTGATGACCCCCCAAAGCCCCCACAGACACCACACATGTACATGGTACACAGATATACATGCAGGCAAAGCACTCATACACACGAATAAAATAAAATTTAAATTTAACAAAGCAGACTGGTAAGATAAGAATAAAACAGAAACATCTTCTATTTTAAATTATCAGAAGCCACCCAATAACTATCCATGAATAATACTCTCTAAAACCTACTAATGGGTGTTAGGGATTTGGCTCAGCAGTAGAGCTTAGCAGGTGGAAGGCCTTGGGTTTTTGTCTCCAGCATTGCAAAATAAAATAAAATAAAATCTATTACTAAATCTTCAGCTCTTTATGTTGGGCAACATCTTATATAAGCATCGATACAAAGTGTTTTGAGGCAGATCCTTGATATACTCTCTGTGCTGGTCTTAAATACATAGTTCCTTTGCTTCAGCCTCCTGGGTGCTGGGATTATAGGCATATGCTATCAGACCCAGCTTATAACATTCATTTTAAAGTTTAATGCTGGTGAGCTGGTCTCCTTTTATAGACAGCGAGAGGCATGTGACTTACTTCCTTTTCTGACCTGTCAGAAAGTTCATACATTTTTCTCAATGACAGTAGCTATTCTTAGTCTAGCTAAGTATATAGCCCTAGCCTGTCTGGCCGTAAGCCCCTTAAATAAACTACCCATGCTGATTCCAGGTCAGAAGCAGTGCCAGGGTGCAGCCCTCCCTGCAATATGACCACAGCATTTAACTAACCCCCTTGCAATACCAACACCCGCTGTAGCAGCCCCAGCCTCATCTGCATCTCCCTTTCTCCATTACTGACATCCATACTTCCTGCTAAAGACTTCTTTTAAATAGAACAAAAGCAATAAGGTGAGTTGGTCAGGGAGATATGTGGTCAAAGAGCAGCTTCATCCTTCAATGACAGAGGTTGGTGAGCGCGTGATCACAGACATGATCCTTAGCTACATCAGGTTTACCTTCTGTGAAGTGAGATGAGAACTGACCCCACAGAGCTATTATGCCAGTCATCTGCTAGTCTCAAGTACACTGGAGTGCTTGATAAAGAATAGCCTTAATTTTCCTTTGGATACAAGAACATTTGGCCTCAGCTATAAAACACATAGACTCACTCTTACCACTTACCCCAATCCTGACCCTGACCCTGACCCTGACCCTGACCCTGACCCTGACCCTGACCCTGACCCTGACCCTAACCTTAACCCAAACCCTAACCCTGACCCTGACCTCCTGATCACACTGCTCCAGCCACTGGCTGCCCCATGGTCCTTGGACAACCCCATCACTTTCATGCCATGGGTCCTATTATTTCTTTGCTAACCGTTCTCTAGGTATCTCCATGCTACCTTCTTAGAGAGTTCCTCCTTAACCACCTGGCCACAAGACTGGCAGAGATTGATGCTCTTCTGTACCGACACCCCATCTCTAGCTGTCAAATACAGGGTTTCCCTGTGTTCTAGACATCCCATGCACAGGCTGGGATAGAAGGCTTCTCTCATCCAACAGAAATGAGCCACTTAATAGATGGATTTTTAAAAAAATCAGATCCTCGGAACATAAAAGTAGAGCTGGACCTGGGTTGGTGTCTGGAACCCACCTCCAACCCTCATTCAACCTCTTCAATCAGCTACCACTATGGTGCTAAGACACATAGAGACAATGAGGGGACAGAAGAGGCCGATGAAGAGGGCCTTCCTGGGGCTTCAGAGACCAGCATGGCAGTGCCTGGCAGAACAGTAACAGAACCACATGGGCCCTGGATGTCTAGCAGCCGGAACAGAGTGACCCTGAGGTTCCTTGAGGGGACTGGTGTCAGGTCTCAAAATTCAGACAGGTGAAGGGACCAAAGTCACTGTCATCTTAAAAAGAAGTTTCTACCACTCTAATACACACACACACACATTCATACACTCACACACAGACACACACACATACTCATGCACACATATTCACATATACATACACACATATATACACACATACATATATACACACTCATACACACATATATACATACTTATACACACACTCATATACACACATACTCATATACACATATACATACACATATACATATATATACACACACACTCATACACTCACACACACATACTCATGCACATATATGCACACATATACATATACACGTTCATATATACACACACATATACACACTCATATACACACATACATACATACTTATACACACATACTCATACATGCATGTACATTCACACACATACACAAGAACATACACACATATACCCACATGTGTACACATATACACACATGTACAAACTCATACACATACACATCTTGTCTAAGATTCTCTAGCTACCTTCTACTTGCCTGTGGGCTAAGATCTGACCATCCTCAGTAGGACCTCCCTCCCTGGTCAGGGCCCACAGAATCCCTGGAAATATCTGTTCTCAGGACTATGACTAACACTTGCCTACAAATCCCTTCGCCTTGTTCACTCCCAAGGCACCTCCCATTCCAACTCCAGCAACAAGATAACCAGCAACCCCCACCCCAGGCAAAGACAAGCTCCCAATACATCTGATTTTCAAGACACAGTAAAATAACATCCTTGGCGCTCCCAAGCCCCACCTCAGTCTTCCTTTCTTCTAAGAAACACCTGTGAGAATGCCATACTTGTGCTTGCCTGCACCCAAGGAAAGTGGCTCGTGTCAGAACCCTTCCTGGGGACTTTGAGAGAAGAAGCCACTGGGATGCTGTGTCCTCAGTGCACTGTCAGATCAACCTGGCTCTGGGCTTACTTACCCTCAGATTATATGTAGCAAGGAGAAGCAAAGTAGAACTGGTGACCAGCCACTGAGAGGGGACACCAGCCCTCTGCCACTTGTCCCCTCCTTGATAAAAATATGTAAATAAAAATAAGACTTTAGAGAATTACTCAGGCACCTCACCTTCCCTACCACAGGGGAAAGAGGTTCACCGGAAGTCACTCATCCCAAAGAACAGGTATTAGAATCCCTTCTCCTCCACATCTTCCTTCAACTAGTGGGATGCTGAGAGCCAGGGTCCTGGGCAGGGGAAACTTACCTCGCAGCCCAGGGGCCGCCATGGTGCTGGTCCCCAGATGCCAAGCCCCAACTGGTGGCCCTTGGCCGCCCTCGCTCCACTCTGGGCAAGCTTATGCGGCTGCCAGGGAGTTAATTCCATCGCGGCTCAGCTCCGTCTGGACGTGCCCGCCCCTCGCCAGCAGCTGCCACCTCCTCCAATCCATCCCTGTCCCTGGGCAGTTTCCTGCGCTCCTCCTGCGCTGAGAGGCTAGCCCAACTTCCAGAAAGGATCCCACTCTCAGGTGCAGCCGGAGACAAGCTGGGGTCGTGCATGGGCTGCGGGCCAGGGAGTAAATGCTGCTGGCGCTCCTCCACTCCACTCGGGAGCCTGAGTGAGCGCCACACAGCCGGGCTCGCCTGTGATAATTCAGCCGGATTATCTCATGAACTGCCTGGCTGATTAGTTTTCAGTCCCCAGCGAAGCCTCCTTCCTGTGACACCAGTCTGCCGACTACAGCCCTGAGTAGTAGTAAGGACTTAAACAGCACAATGAGGCCACTTCGCATATTCTACTCCATCCCCAGCAACGGTCTGGAGGGGGGAAAAGAAACCGCAGCCCAGAGTGTACACAAGGACAAGGGGCAGAGGGGAGAGGGCATGTGTTAATTTGAACTTCCCCAGGAGACTCTAGGGCAGTGAAGAGTGTGCCTAGAAGTTAAAAGCTGTGGGACAAGAGTGGTGTGTGCTTCCCTAGGGTGGCTTAGGGACCTGACCATGGACAGAGGAGGGGTGAAGAGAAAGCCTCCAAAGGGCCATTTCCGGGATGTGAGCTACATTTCAAGATGCCAGAAGCAAACGTTGCTCCTTGATATCATGCCTCTTCGGTGGGAAAGCATTACACCAGCATCAAGTACGCTGTTTGTGATCACTGAATCTAAGAGATGTCTGTCCCCTGTTCTACAGAAGACAGTGGCAGAAATGCAACCGAATGGAAAGAAAACAGCTTCGAGGATTAATGGCTGGCGTCTATCTAAACCTCTTGACTTCAGGAGTGTCTCAAGCGCTTTGCTTTGCCCAGTGTTCATACTTCAGTCTCAGCCTCCATCCAGTCTATGAGGCGATGACTTCCATTTATCCATTTTACATATGAAGCCTCCACAGTCTGTGTGTCCCAGGTTCCAAAGCAGGCAGCCTGCTCCCGTGCCCCAGCTCAGAATTCCCATCTCTCTCCCTCTTTTTCCCTTTGTTCTCCTTCCTTCACTTGCTTCCTGCTTCCAGGGACCCTTCTCCATGTCAAGGCACTTGCCTGCCATCCATCCCTCTTCTATCCTCCCCCAAAAGAGTTCTTCCATGACACCCCCTAAAACATGTTTAAGGGCTACCCTAGTTACTTTTCTGTTGTTTGTTTTGTTGTTGTGGTTGTTGTTGTTGCTGCTGCTGCTGTGGCTGCTGCTGCTGCTGCTGTTTTAAAGCAGCTAGGGGGAAAAAAGTTTATTGAACATACATAAACTTCCAGGTCACAGCCCATCATTGAGGGAAGTCAGGACAGACACTGAAGGCAAAAACCCCAGACACAAGAACCATGGAAGAACACTGTTCCAGGCTCTCTCTAGTCCACTCCAGCTCTGTGAAGGCCCAGCTGCTAGGAATAGTGTTACCCACAGTGGGCTGGGCCTTCTGACATTAGGCATCAATCCAGACAGCCCCCAGCAGACAGAACCACAAGCCAATCTTACTTGGGCAGCCCCTCAATTAAGAGTGCCTCAAATGACTCTAGGCTATGATAAGTTGTCAAGTGAAGCTAAGACTCTCTCTCATTTGGTCTAAAGGTGACAGTAAAAAAAAGGGTCCTTAGTATCAAGGGCAGACTCTGTCCTTAGGAAACCTGTAGGTAAAGGAACACAGACATGCACAGAGACATACATGTGCACTGGTTAGTTTTTGTCAACCTGATACAACCTAGCGTCATCTGAGAGGAGGGAACCTTAATGGAAGGATTGCCTCCGGAAGACTGCCTTTAAGAAAATCTGTGGGGCGTTTTCTTCATAAATGATTGATGTGAGAGGGTCCAGCCCACTGTGGGCAGTGCCAATCCTAGGCAGGTAGCGCTGGCTTCTTGAAGAAAACAGGCTGAACAAGTCATGGGAAGCAAGCCAGTAAGCAGCGCCCCTCTGTGTGCTATGTAACCAGCTCCTGCCCAAAGGTTCCCAACTTGAGTTCTTGCCCTGACCTCCCTTCATGATAGACTATGAGCTGTAAGATGAACTAAAAATCCCCCCCTCAAGATGCTTAGGGAATTGTTTGATCCCAGCAATAAAAAGCAAAGTGGGACAGCCCACCTGATCTTCTCCCTGTGTTTTTAATTGGAAGGTGGCTTTCTTGACTTGGCTTTTTTTGTGTGAAATAGCACAAGAGAATAGTCATTCAGCCACCAAGGGCAGAACACAAGAAAACCAGCCAGCTGTCCTTGTTCTCAGGTAGTGTTAAGTGATCAGTCAGGAGAGTGACAGTCAAGTCCTTGTCCCTGGATCTGGTTTCCTCCAGAGGCTGACCTCAGCAATGACTCAAAGTTGCGGAGCGGGGGGATGTGGAGAAATGACAGCCTTTGAATTATTAAGGAGACATATAAAACATTAATCTATGCTTCCTTCCCTCTGTCTACCCCACTCAGCTCTCTGCCAAACCTAGGCATCATCATTGTGCCCTGTGGCAGAGCTTCTTGTGCAGTTCGCCCTAGGAAGTGGCAGGTGGCAAAGACCTGGAGATGTAGCAGTCACTGAGTCCCATGTGAGTGATGGAAGATGACCAGCAATTGTGGTGCTCTGTGCTGAGTGGCCCGAGAGTTCTTGTCTATCTGTAAGGCACTGGGGTTTTGAACAGGGACCTGCCATTCAGACACTGTTTGGCCTTTGCAAGCCATTTGACTTCTCTGGGCCATTTTCATTATCCGTACATGGGTCAGAGAGAGATGACAGACTAGATTTCTAAATCTTTTGACTCCATTGCCTAGACCTTTTGATGAGGTAAATATCCTCTATGTGAAAAGACTTGGGATAAACATTGGTACCCACCAAACCCCCAGAACACAACCAGGACACCCCCTTTGTCTTCGTGGCTTTATTCTCCCTCCCAGCTAGAATCCTTCCCTTCCTGCCAGCACGGTGTGCACGCTCTTCCAAAACATTTCCAAGAAAGACCACCTGTACCGGAGGGCGATGGCTCCATATAGGGATTCAGGAACTAGATGCTTTGTATTAACTCTACCCTTCCACTAAGGATGGCTGGAGCAGGAAGGGTCTTGGCAGCTGGCATAAAGCTAAAGACACGAGCATCTCAGCCACAGGGAAGCAGGGGATACCCAGCACTCGGCCACCCAGGTTGTAAGTGTCACTGGTTCCCACCGGTGAGGATGGGTTTCTCCTTTTATGCTCATCTCTTACATTAGAGCGTTTACAGTCACCCAGGACACTTGCACTTCCTAAGCACGAGGCATTGACCCTCACAATCCTTTGACTGAGATGACCATGTTAGTTTTACTGATAAGGAGACTGAGTCTGAAAGCCATGTAGGAGTTGTAGAAGACTGTAGACCTGGATGAGGGCCACAGGTAGAGCCCAGATCTGACTCTGAGCCTAGAGCTCATCTGCTATGACTGAGCCTGTGATGGGACCTGGCTTCTGTATCTGCTGGCATCCCATCTACAGGTACCTACTTCCCACTGGGACCAAGGACTGCTATGTAGATAGATTTCTCATCCCTCTTCATGATGTCATCACTCACACTGACAACACTGACAGCAGGAGCTGATTTCCAGGGCCCACCTCTCTGTCATGCACAGAAAGCAACCTGTCTGAGAGATTTGAGAACTGGGTGCTCTTAAGTATACATTTATAGGTTCAGGCTACCAGGCTGAGTTTCTGGAGAGACATCTTCACCCTGTCCCTTCCCACCCAGAGGATGCTGTAATCCTGCTGTTTCCGGGATATTAGATAGCCTCAGCCTCCAGACACTGGGCTAGGAGTATTTGCAGAGGGGCCATGTGCTTTGTCCCTTAAAAGCATCCTCAGACCTCAGATTTAGGTTACGTCTGTCATCTCAGACTTCAGACACAGTCCACCACCAGCCTTGGTTAAGATGTGAACATGGCCTTTATTGTGGGCCCAGGAGGGCACAAAGGGCAGGAGGTACAGGGAGGGAGTAGCTCTCTGGCTGGTCAGGCCATAGCATGGGCATCGGTGGGAATCCGCTGTAGCTGCACAGGCCTCACTTGCTGCAGTTCTGGGGAGAACACCTGCACTGCATGGCGTTGATGACCTCGTGGTACACGACAGAGCCGTTGATACAGTGCAAGGGCACACGCATGGGCTCCGTCCTAGAGGGCCGACAGCAGGAGCATTGCTCCTGCACATCCTCGATGTCAATGGAGTACACAGCTTTGCTGGCACACTTTCCCTGCAATACAGCAGAGAGATGGGTCATCACAATGTTGGCTGGGGCAGCAGGATTCTGGGACAACCTACATCCTCCTCCTGCTTTACCCAGAGACCCCTGGGGGAGCTAGGTAGCTTCTAAAGGTAGATCTCAGGAAACTGTGAACCTCCTTTCTCCAATTATTACACATACTCAAACCTCTCTGTCCTTTCTACATACACTGATTGATCCTGAATCCCCATCTTCCACAATTGACACCCCAGTCTCTTTACAGATCTGTTCTGGTCTTTCTTCTGGGCTCAAACAGTTCTACTCACTAAGTAAAACATTTACTTTGAAAACAATGCTTACAGTCCCTCGTATCTCTCTTCCCTATAACTTTTCCAGCTCCTTCCAGATGACAACTAAAGAGACTTAGCTTTTCCCACCCAGGTCTTCTTGAAGTCACACAGCTCTTACCTGGCAGTAATGAATGTCCACTTCCTCTTGGGACTTACAGTCTCCCACTTTGATGTACTGCACCTTGGCTGTGATGTCTTTGCAATCAGGCTCCTCACCTGTACATCAGAAGTGGAAGTGGAGGGCTGGCTAGCTGGGGTTCTAAGGAACACTTTCCGCATCCACGGCCTTCACTAAGTTGGAACCGCTCCGCTTTCCATCAACAACTAACCAAAGCCAGTTGCAGTAACTAAGTTCTTCAAGCCCACCTCGGCTGCTCCTGGTTCCTCAGATGCAGAGAGATCATTGCTCCAGGGCTTAGCTCACTGAGCAGTGTAATCTTAATTGTAGAAGGAGCCAAGGTTCACTGTGTTCTTGTCATATAGACAGACGACAGTTGCTTTTATCTAATTTTAAATTTCATGGCCAGGGCAATCATATCCTACTGTAACTATAATTAATGGACAATGAAGTAGCCACTAAATAGAATGAATATCAGCTCATGACTATATTTGGCTAAGAAGGCTAATGTCATGGTCACATACATATTCATTTCCTCTGTAGAGGCTCAGGAGACTCCTAAGAACCTTTGTGAAACTGTCATATTGAGAGTTGCTACTTCTATGTCACCAGCATGAGAGCGTCCTTGTCTATAGCATCCTTCAGAACTGAAGCTCTGCTTGACTTGACTCAATGCCAAGTCTAAGGTCTAACACCAGCTCACCACTCTGCCCTGAGGCATGATGGTTTTCCATCCTGGCACGGCTCCAAATCTAGGCCAGCCCTATAGACATGCTTGCCTGCCTCCCAACTTCAGAAGAATTCCATCTTAATGGGAAAGTCTTCCAACTGCACAAGAAAACAAATTTGGAGCCAATATGCAATGTCCTCTTGCTGTAGATTTAAATTCTTGAGCCTAGCTTATTTTCCTTATAAAAAGTCTTACAGCCTCCTGAACATAATTGGCCAATAAAGGGTCCTTATTGCTGGTTTTGTAGATAACAACCTCTTAACCAGATCCTAAGAACAGGATCTAGAAAGAGTGCAACTTCTCTAATGGCTTCCTGAATTCACATTCTTAAACTCTTCTGAGGGGAATTTGGAAAGAACCCCTCTCAGAGTATTTCCTCCTTCTGCTGTTCAGTGATGGTCATCACCGGGCTGTCACAGCCAGCCATCAAGAAAAGAAGAAGTGATGGAAGGAATTCATGCTTTAACCCTTCTCTAACTGCAACCATGAATTTATGAATCTAAAACAATACACTAAACTAAAAAAAAAATTTTAGTCTAAGCAAGAAATTTGTGACTTGTGCTCATGAACACAAAAATGGCCAAGGCAGATAGTGACTGGTACACATCTCCAAAACCATCCACCATTTTACCAATTAGAGCCACTGGCATTGTGTAACTACAAAGTCAAGAGGAACCAAGGTTGATTAAAATAAGGGCATAAACTTGGGCTAGCCTTAGGATGCTCCTTCATGATAGATATTTGAACAATCAAGGATTCTTAGGTGCATAGGAGGCAAGAGGTGGAGCAGGAAAAAAACATGATTACTTCAGGGTGACTGGTAGGAGATTTGAGCCAGGAACAGGCTGGTGACAATCAGGAAGGGAAGGTAGTTGGCTGAATGGGTAAACATAATGACCAACTCATAACTAAGAACTAGTTTTCTGGAATAAAGTTGATTTCAAACAATGATGCCTGGCCTTGCTCTGATGGACATGGAAGTATAAGTAATGGACTCACATGTGTCACAGCAGGTGCCTGGAATTTTCACGATTTTTCCCTAAAAAAAAAAAGAAAAAGAAAAAGAAAGAAGGAAAAAGGCACAAATAATTCAACATGAACAGGTTCTCAGATCATATGAATTCCTGGCTTAGAACTCAGAGCTCTGAGCTGAAATCCCCAGAGGTAAACTGCTTTCGCATCACGACTGTGAGCTAACTGACCAACGTGGTCAGAAACTTCATTCCCAGAAAAAAATAAAATGGAGTCAATGTCCTGCCTCCCTGTTCAAAGATCGTGACTTCCCTCCAGTGACCAACCATTTTCAAAGCATCCTACGTCTCAGAGAACTATCTCTTCTTCACCATTTCATTGACTCCTCAACTAGGACAGCTATCTGTCTTGGAGACTGTGAGACTGCATAAGAGCTGGGCTGGATGCTGCACAGAACACCATCCTTAGAGTCAAACAGTGAGATCTTCAAGACAAAGGCAGGATCTGAACTGCAACTACTCACCCCTTCAGCCAGACACTTGTGTTCATCGAACGGTGGGCAGCCCGTGACCCTCTTCTCCCAGATGTACTCTCCTCTCTCGTTGACCCTGCACAAGTGACTGTCACAGCCATCCTGGAATGTCTCATCTTGCTGAAAAGGCAGAGGAGAGTAGGGAGAACAAATGCCATGATATTGTTTGGATTACAAAGCTACCATAAGCTATGGCCTTGACTCCTTTTAGCTGCTAAAACAATAGAGAACTATAGAAGAAGGATGAGACCATATGTAACACCCTCTGCCCCACTCAGTGTACAGACTAGAGCTGGAATCTTGGCCCCATAACTTATGTGTTATGAAGAGAGCTGCAGAAATATAAAAAGTCCTCAGACTATTCCAACCATGTAAGTACTTACAAGAAGAAGACATAGTAACAATAAACTGACTAATTGATAACTTAGATGAGATGAACCGAGACACCATCTCTCAGACCTACCAGAAAGTTCCAGAAGTCACAGGTGGGTCTGCTCACCCCAACTGCTTGTCTAGTCCCACAGAGTCTCAAGGCTACAGAAAATCTTTTTTAAAAACTCATCCAGATCATGAGTCCATACACCAACAACATACATGTCAGGAAGAACAGAATGACAAGGCAGTCAAAGAGGACACCCTGTTGCCTTCCACATGTCACCTACCCTTTCTTTAGAAAATGAAGTGTGACCAATAATGACCACAAACTAGACCTTCTACTAAAAGAAAAGACCCCACTCCAAGAAAAGACACTCTCCCCCAGAAAGAAACAAGAGAGCAGAATGAGAGGGAAAGCCTGAGTTCAGCTTGTGCCCACCTTCAGGGTCATGATCCGTCCTCCTCTTAGCTGAATAGTGCAAGCTGTAGGCAAGCATCTCCCACAGCATTCACCTTGGCTCTTCTCTTCCCGATAGCCCTGGATCCAGGAGAGATGGCAGCCATGGTTAACTTCCCACCTGGTTGACTTATCTCTGCTATCCCACAGTTGCTCCCAGAGTGCAGCAGACATCCTAATTGAGCTAGATTTTGCCAGGCCTCACTCTTCCCTCTGACATTTCATCCTTCCTTCCATCTGTGTGCTTCTTGCTCAAGCCGTAGCACTCTAACTTAGGAGACCGCTTCACTGAGCTCCGAACTTACAAACCCAACTGTGTACTAGATAACTATATAAGCATTGTCTTGAGGCTTCTACCAAAATGAGACTCGATTTTTTCCCCTCCAAATACCACTCTTTCCTGGTTGTCTTTTATCTTGGCAAATAGTGTCATGACCTAGTCACTCAAACTAGACATCCAGAAGTTATCTTGACCCTTCCATCCGTTGTTCTCAGTGCTTCTGCCACAGCCATTACTAAGTCTTGCGAAAAATGCATCCCATGCTCATCCACTGGCAGTCATGCTTACCCCTTCCTGTCACCGACTCATCAGAGTCACCATCATCTTCCTCTGACTCTGGCAAGGTCTTATTTTGTCTCCCTACTCTGTCCTTGCCTCCTCCCATATGTTACCACATGTCCATTAGAATGACCTTCCTACGACTTATCCAGCAATGACATTCTCCAGCTTAAGATCCCTTGAGTGCAGTTCTGGTTCTAACAGTGACACAGGAAAGATCTTGTACTGGATGGACCACACACACACACACATTTAGATAACGATGGCAAACGGTTGACAGATAATAAAACAACTCTTAAAGGCAAAATCAGAAATAAATTGATAGTTACTTGACCTTTAAAGGCAGGTGCTGGTAGCACACACCTTTAATCCCAGCACTGGGGAGGCAGAGGCAGGCAGATCTATTTCTGTAAGTTCGAGGCCAGCCTGCTCTACAAAGTGAGTTCTAGGACAGCCATGGCTACACAGTGAAAAAACAGAAAAGAAGAAGAAGAAGAAGAAGAAGAAGAAGAAGAAGAAGAAGAAGAAGAAGAAGAAGAAGAAGAAGAAGAAGAAGAAGAAGAAGAAGAAGAAGAAAGAAAGAAAGAAAGAAAGAAAGAAAGAAAGAAAGAAAGAAAGAAAGAAAGAAAGAAAGAAAGAACTCACTGGCCAGGCAGCCTAGCCTAACTGGTGAGGTCACAGTGAGAGGCCATGTTTCAAAAACAGAATGACAGCTGGCCTCTGGCTTTTGCACTCACACACACCCACAGAGAGAGAAAGAGGCGGGGGAATGGTGAGGAAGGGAGAGAGAAAGAGGAGCAGAAAGAAAGAAAAAAGAAAGAAAGAAAGAAAGAAAGAAAGAAAGAAAGAAAGAAAGAAAGAAAGGAGGGAGGGAAGGAAGGAAGGAAGGAAGAAAGAAAGAAAGAAAGAAAGAAAGAAAGAAAGAAAGAAAGAAAGAAAGAAAGAAAGAAAGAAAAAAGAAAGAAAGAAAGAAAGAAAGAAAGAAAGAAAGAAAGAAAGAAAGAAAGGAGGGAGGGAAGGAAGGAAGGAAGGAAGAAAGAAAGAAAGAAAGAAAGAAAGAAAGAAAGAAAGAAAAAAAGAAAGAAAGAAAGAAAGAAAGAAAGAAAGAAAGAAAGAAAGAAAGGAGGGTGGGAGGGAAGGAAGGAAGGAAGGAAGGAAGGAAGGAAGGAAGGAAGAAAGAAAGAAAAAAGAAAGAAAGAAAGAAAGAAAGAAAGAAAGAAAGAAAGAAAGAAAGAAAGGAGGGTGGGAGGGAAGGAAGGAAGGAAGGAAGAAAGAAAGAAAGAAAGAAAGAAAGAAAGAAAGAAAGAAAGAAAGAAAGAAAGATAGATTTAGTTGTGTGGGGTTGCAACCCTTGCCATTCTTGTTCTCATTTGGCCACCTGTAGTGATCACTGATAACTACATTCTCTGGGGACCAGAGGACATGTGACAAAATCTTTAACACTCTAAGCATAGCGTCTGATGCCTATAATTCTAGCATTCAGGAAGCTAAGGCAGGAAAACATCTAAAGTTTCAGGCTAGCCTGAGTTACTATATAAGACTTTATCTTGTAATACAGGGTGGGGGGGGGTGACCTCTAATCAATCAGTTTTAGCACCCAGATAGAAGTCTCTGCCAACATGAAGGGCCAGCGTCAGTAAGCTTGCCCAGAAGTGAATTTAAGCAATTTGCTCCTCGTAAATCAACCTATGAACTTGATGTGCCTTCTGGGGGTTGGACGTAAGGATGGAGCTCAACACAGAGGTAAGGAGTCTGGGCCCCGGGCCAAAAGTACCACTTTGAAATGATGCTGTTGGATTTTGAAGATCACGAGGCAGTGTTTCCACTGTGAGGTTGAAACTGTTTTTACAATGCACAGTTCCTGGAAGGTACGCAAGCAAAGAAAATCGGAGGGAAGAAAAGAGGTGGGGGAAGTGCAGAGCAAATGTGAGCGATTGGTTCCGAGACAAGCAAGGAAATGAAGCACGGCTTCCATCAGTCAGGCCAACTGCATGGGAGCTTGCGTTTGAGCATTCCTAGTGATGTCCTGAGACCGAAAAGTGAACAGTTTTCTTCTATCCAAGAGTCGAGGAAATCCTGCAAGTGGAGAAGGAGGGAGGGAGGGGCAGCGAACAGCGAAAGGGACAATGGGTGACGTTCACGCACCAGGGAAGCAGAGCCCAGCCAGAAATAGAAAAAGCAAAGAGGACTAGAAGGGCCAAAGGAACAGAAAGGAAAGGGCGAGAGTGGAGAATGGAGAAGCCATGTTTTTGAGGAGACAGGAAGGGATATGTATTAACAAGGGAGTGTGTGAAAGAAACAGGCGCCTTCCCCTCCTAACACCCCAAATAGGTACAGCCTCCATGGACTCGCGTGTTTGAATGTTTGGCCCATATAGAGTGGCACTATTAGGAGGTGTGGACTGACTGGGGTAGGTGTGGCCTTGTTAAAGGAAGCCTGTCACTGTAAGGGCATGCTTTGAGGGCTAGTTACGCCCAGTGAGGCTCACAGTCTCTCCTCGCTGCCTGTGGATCAAGAAGTAGAACTCTCAGCTTTTCCAGCATCACGTCTCCCTGCAGGCTGCATGACACTAAAAGGGGAACACCTCTGAAAGTGTAATCCAGCCTCAATTAAATGTTGTCCATTATTAAGAGTGGCTGTGGTCATGGTATCTCTTCACAGCAGTAAAACCTTAACAAGATACCTGCCTAAATACAGATGGACACCCAGGTGGCCACTGCCAGCAGGCATATGTGTCATAGGCTGCCACCACGTGCCACTCTCCTGGGCAGTCCCATGGGACGTTGGACTCATTATGGAAAGTCAGCTCTCACACACGCAGGGGGACCTTGTCTCTGGCTGCTACTGGTCAATGCAGGAGGAATCAACTTTTTCCCCACCAATGACTCAAGTTTCCAGTCAACCACTAACATCCCTGCGACAGCCAGTGAGTCCTCGTTTCCAGCCAGTTTATCTCTGTTCCACCTTGTCTCTAAGCTCTGCCTGGCTAACCACATCCCTGGGAACCCCTTCAGCTGTGCATGCCCTTCAGTCAAGCCCCGCCTACTTTGCCAACTTTAAACTGTTGGCTGTCCACCATGCTTCATCCTGAACATTTATATTCGACATTCAACTCGTTGTGGCGGGTCAGCTGAGCATCCCATGGCAGGATGGCCTCTTCCTCTATACTTTCCTTACATTCGCTGTCAAGCTTCACCCATCTCTACCAGTCATCAGCACAAGCCACCTTGTTATGTGGAGGCATCAAGTGGGTCGACCTAGGTGCCACTAACTCCAGTTGCCCCGCCCACAGAGCTGTACTGAGGTCCTTAATGGTCAAGGAGTACAAAAGCCAGGCTAACCTACAGTAGGCAAAGCTTGAAAAGCACATAGAAGGCAGGCTAATCTAGGGTTCTGAATGGGGGTACAATGCACTAGTAAGCTATCAGAATGCTGGAGAAGAGAAAGGAATACTGGAGAACGGAACAGGCATGTGTTTTAAAATATGTACAAGTAGTACCTTTTGGAGGCAGAGTGAGTGACTCTGCCATACTTTCTAAACACTAGAGGACGCTGGTGAGGGGAGGCTAACAGACCTCCCTCACCCACATAGGCTACAGCTCCACCTCACCCCAGCTCAGTTTCCAGATGTCAGGGATATGCATCTCTGTCTGCATCTGTCTCCACACTGCTTGGAATGCCGGTCAGTGAACAGCAGAGGCAAAGGAGGTGGCATGCAATTGCAGACAGCATTATTCTACTCCATGTTGAAGGCGTGGGGTTTGGTAGGAGGGAGTTGTTTTACACTCTCTTGGAAAACTCCAACTCCTAAAACAGCTGCTGCCATATGGCAAAAGATAAAGAATCTGTATTTAATTGGTTTTTTTTGTTTTGCTTTTGTTTTTGTTTTTTGTCACAGCATAGATACTATGTATATATATAATTGGACTGTCAAAAAGAGCCGTGTCCCTTATAGGGCCATCCACTCTCCTGACATTCTGTTAAGCCTTGCTTTGAACTTGACACTGTATGAATGCCATGGAGAACACAGATGTGGGTTACTTGTGCCTTATTAGGATAAAAGCAGGAGGTACCCACATGAGCTCTCAGCTCCCACCTTGTTTCTTGTTCTGTCCCCATCCTTCCCAGGTGGCACCTGCCCTGTGCTCTGCCCTGCTCACAAGGGCACTGGCTGCCCACCTCTCAGCTTTGTGAAGGCCAGGAGGAGAAGCCCCTCCAAATGCCACCTGAGTTAAGGTGATCCCTGCCTCTAGCTCACAGGAAGCTTGCCCATCAATGTCTAAAACAACTGAAGTGCTTGGATATAAACTGATTAATTAATTAATTAATTAATTAAGAATAAAAATGAAGCCTCAAAACAAAGGGTAGTCGCAGGGAGAATTAAAGCCTCTTCAGGCATTTAGATCCCATCAGCCTATGCGAGGCTTATAATATCCCTGTTAAATAAGATTAAGAGTCACAATTAAAACAATAACATTACACAATCCATATATATAGATATAGATATAGATATAGATATAGATATAGATATAGATATAGATATAGATATAGATATAGATATAGATATATCTTTGTGTCAATTAAAATTATGTTATAATTAAGAGTAAAATAAACTAAAATATACTTTTAAATTATGATACATTGAATTTTTTTCACCTACCAAACTAAAAAGTATCCAGTTGTCAGGATATACCTTAAATTCTAGAATGTGTCTAGAATAAGCAAGAATCACAACTTGACAAATAAAAAGAAAGAAACAATAAATCTGTGTGTGTGTGTGTGTGTTTGTGTGTGTGCACATGTGCACTGAAGTGTGTGTCCATCTGTCCAAGTATTGGCGCAGGCATTCACATTCCACAGGCCACTTAAAAAGTTCAAGGACAACTGCTACTTGTCCATGATCTTAGAGACAGAGTCTCTTCATTGACCATCACGCTGCATGCCAGGGACTTTCCTGTCCCTGCCTCCTATCGCTCTGTAGGAGCAGCAATGAGACTGTAGACAACTGTAGACTACTGCACGCCGTTCTATGTGAGTTCCTGGGATTCAAACTCAGGTCCTCATGTTTGCCCTAAAAGTGCTTTACCCACTGAGCCATCTCCCCAGGCTCCTGATGAGCTATTGAGATGACTCGAATGTCTAACAATGAAAAGTAGATTCTATGCATTGGGACACATCCATTTAGATGAAGATCGTGTAGAGTCTTGCACATTGCAAAAGGTCTCACAAGTATTTCTTGACTGATTTTTTTTTTATGTTTTCAGAGTACGGTGGTAATGTTTCTTAAAATATGATTTTTTAAAGATACAAAGTTGTGAGCATAGCGTCAAAAGTTCTGGAAACATTGTGCTTAGTTTTAGAACACAAGAAGTAAATGCTAAATGTATTAAGACTAAATTGTCATTATTTCTGAGGGATACAATTTGAGTAGGGTGTCCTGACAGCTGTCAGATATTGCCTGTAATCAGAACTAAGGCAAGATTTAAGGAACCCAGTGAGGTCCTGTTGCTTGACTTCCACAGGGACCTCAACCCTCAGTCCCTCAGACCCTCTCTTACCATGGGGCAGGCCTCACAGGTAGTCTTCCTGCACTCCAGCTTGAATCTGGAGATGGCGTCTGTCTGCACGATGCAGCGGCAGGTCGTGCATAAGTCGACCATCACACTCTTCCCAGGCTGGAAACAGAGCCAAAGTCAGGTTTCCCAAATGGCAGAGACTCCTCCAGCCTCATCCCTCAGGCAGCCATCGCTGAGATGCACCCTTTGCTTCTGGTGGCCATTTCCTCTGCCCCCCATCTTAAATGTGGAGACTGTAAAAGAGATAGCCAGGCAGTGGGAGAGGTGTTCAATGGAAATGTGCTCTGTGACCTTAACGTGATTCTATATGTACAAAAGGCATGCTCACATGCTTGGGTATGGTCCAGGATGTGAGGTGCAGGGCAGTCAGCCCATGCCCTGAAGAGCGAGAAAGGTGGTCCCAGTGTGGATAGGAGACTGGAGATCCCTGGGAGTGGTTAGAAGGTCCCCAGCTTCCTTGCTTTCCCACCTTAGGCTGCTCTGCCTACTCTTCCCACAGCATCTGCAAACCCATCCCACCACTTAGCTCAACCTACCCCAACGATGGTACCATTGAGCAGACAGGCCTCCACAGGCTCTGCGGGAACAAAGCAACATGTGAGTGTAGACTTACCCTCCCCAAACCTGATACCCTAACCACATCCTGGCCTTCCTACCCTGTCTCCTGATTGTTCCCCACATCTTACCCCAGGGTGTTGTGAGTCTTCCTGCTTGGGCCCCAGTGGCCTCTCTTCCCCCTTTCAACCAATATATCCAAAATGTCCAACTCCTCACTACTCATCCTAATGGAAGTCAAGCCTCTGGGGCACTAGTTAGCTGAGTCCCTGGCTGAGGGGTGAATGAGTGACTTTGGGCTTGCAAAAATACAGTTTATGACTTATTATTGCTGTTTGTCTGTCTCTCTGCCAGCAGGGTTCAGGGATGACAATGCCTTTTCCTAGGTGACACAATATTGTCCTACTGAAAACACTGACTGTCTCCAGAGTCAGAGAAAGCTGGCTCAAGGAGAGACAACCACTCACTCAGTCAGTATCATGAGGATTATACAAGACAATAGTTAGAGAACCATCGCTGGGCTCAGCCAGGCACAGTGCCCTGCAGAAAGCTACCATTGCCTCCTCTTGTCTGCTTTCTCACTACTGCAGTAGCAACAGATTTTTATTGTGCCCATTCTCTGAGTTGCTAAAAAGGCAAAGAAGTCAGGGGTCTGGGGAAGAAAGAGTCCTGAAGGCAAATGCAGGCCCAGCCAGGCCTGGCCAGCCCGACTCACCACAATGGCAGCTGGGGCAGCACTCTGAGGTCTCACAGTTCAGCTGGAAGCCTGTGGGACAGGTAGGGACAGCCAGCTGTGGGCAGGAGACGTTCCTCTGCTGCACAAACACTGCATCCTCCACTCGGACACACTCGTTGACAAGGCAAGGGTTCTCAGGAACAGCCCACCGAGATCCAACCTGCGGAGCACAGAGGCACCTCAGAGGTGCCAGGCAAGACGGGGCCCAAGCGTGCTGTTCTTGGGAAATTCCTTGGACTCTGAAAGTAAGCTCTCATTCAAACTGTAATTGAAATGGCAGGGTAATGTCCACAGAGGGAATGGCGGGGTCGTTGGAATAAATCTGGGTCTACATTACCCTAACCAGATCCAAGCTCAGAGTCATGTATCCCCTACACCACTATTGTTAACTGGAGTAGTAGCATGGGGAAGTCAAGGGGCATGCTTCCTGCCATCCTTAGCACTGGCTCTGAGATGAACCGAGAGATCAAGGACATTTCCAACAGCAGTGTGGGCTGGCACAAAACAGACAGAGAGGAAACTCTCCCTTTTAACCTGTTGCTTCTCCCCCTTGTGCAGGGAAATAGGAAGCTTACAGAGGGCTAGCAATCCCGGTCCCCAAATCCCGGGTTATCGGCAAACTGTTCCAGAACTCTCTGAGCCTGCAGATGACTAGCCTCGCCTGAAAGGGCTGAGTGCTCTTCCATGCTGCTTTGTCGTCCTGCTCTCTAATGGCAAAGGAAATTGAGAGCCACAATCATGGTTCAGAAAAATACGCAGGAGATGCGCATGTGTAATCCTAGCTCTCCAGATGCTGAGGCAGAAGGGATCATGAAATCAAGACCAACCTAGGATGCATAGACAGAGACTGTCAAAGAAAAGGAAGAAAGGGAAAGGAAGAGGGGGAGATAAAGAAGAGAGGGAAACAAAGAAGGAAAGGGGGAAAGGAAGAGGGAGGGGAAAGGGAGGTTCTGCCTGGAGAACCTATTACAATGAGTGCTACCTTGATGGTCAGTACCCAGATGCCTAAGCATCTAAGATGCCTAAGATGCCTTAGTCAAGGATAAGTGGGAAGCAGGAGAGCTAAAAGCATTTGAGGGAAGAGCACACAGACAGAAAACCCACAGGTAACTGAGCCAGGGAGGGGGAGCAGCAGACATCCAGATGGGGAAACTAAGCTATTTCATTACCCCTGAGGAGGAGAAAGACCTGGGTAGGAGATGACCCTGGAGGGACAAGACACAACCTTCGCTTTTCTTTCTCTAAGACAGAGTATATTCGTCCTACTGGAAGGAGCCAGAGGGAAGGACCCACATGGGCACCATGCATTCTTCTAACCCTGCCTCTGAGGATCTCTGGGCTTAGCACTATCAACTCATCCTTCCTAACTGGAGGGAAAGAATTGTTCTTATTCTGACATCAGAACTACGATTATCTGGGAGACAAACCTCTGTGGTTCGTAAAATGGCTTGAACATGACATGGTGATACACACCTGTAATTCCAACACTCGGGTGGCTGAGGCAGGATCACGAGTTTGAAGGCAGCCTGGGACACGTGGTAAAATTAATGTCTCCAGAAAAGAGGGGAGACAGCCCTTGTTTGCCGCTTATATGTGTGCCGTGTCCAGCTTTCTTTATAGAAGCTTCTCTTTCAAGCAGGTGGAAGTTTAATGCAGATGCTCATAACTGACCAAAGTGCCAAGCATAATGACAGCAGCCAAGCATAATGACAGCAGAGTGCTCAGCCCTAGATGACACAGTTAAAGTGCCCCTCCAATACTCAGGGATCATCACAGAAGAGTGTCAGAAAAAAATGTGAGATCCAGAGGACTGGGAGATGCACAGCAAAGAGGGGAGGGGAGGGGGAGGGGAGAGGGGGAGGGGGACACCTTTTGAACACAACATGCTGCTGTTGTACTCATGAACTTACAGCATCGGAAGCCATCTGCACAAAACCAGCAGAGGATTTGGGCCCCTCAAAGCCTCCTCATGGACTGCAGGGGGACAGGGGGCGTGACTTTTATAGCAATTTCCTCCCAGATTCAGCTTTCATCTAGAAGGGAGGTCTTTAAGAAACAGGATGTTGTAGAGGAGGCAAAACATTTCATCCAGCAGGGAAGCTCCTTAAACTCAGGAAGTAAGCAACTTAGAAGTCTTCAGGAAGTTCCTGAAACTGACCAGAACCACTAGGCCTCTCCGTCTCCAAAGTTGCATAAGCAGTAATGACTGCTCAGAGATACCCTCAATCTGAGCTGCCTAAAAGAAGCTAAGAAGAGCTGAGTTGCCTTTAAGAGGCAGAGACCAACCAAGCTGCATGGAAAAGTCTCAGACCAACTGAACATCTTATACGAGACACGCTCCAGCCCGTTGAGCTGCCTATAGGCTGTGTGGTGAACTCCAGGTTTCCAGCTTTTGTGAGCTGTCACTGATGCTGAGGTGATCTTTGCTGATGCAGCTGCCTTTGAAAGGTTTCTGCTTTTGTAAGTAACCCCTCACTACATCCCTGTAATTCTAATAAAGCTCACTTGGTTCACCAATGTAAAATTTGGTGTCCATACTTTGGTCTATCTTGGTTTCCATTCTTGAGTTAATAGATGATGGCTCCTGTCTCTCCAGAAATAGTGTCACAAAAAAAGCATATGAAGCTCTACACCCCCTGAGGGGCTGTGGGCAATTAACAACTGTAGAGGCAAGGATGTCCTTCCCTCTAAGGCGTAGCTGCTGATAGGCTGGCAGCTGGTATTTAAAAAAATAGCATCCCATCTGTACCAGGGACATAAACTCTTAATTGACTTCAGTAAACCAAACACACACACACACACACACACTCACACACAGGCATGAAAATAAGAGAGAGGCATATTAGGAAGGGCTGGGGGGCGAGATATGAGAACAAGACATGACAGTGACTAAAATTCATTATATAAATGTACAGAACTGTCAAAGGATAACAATAAAAATAATAACTTAAGGAAAATGGCTTGATATACCACCAGAAGTGACCACCTGGGGATCACAGACAGCTGACCAAGCTGCTGCTAGAATTCTGCAGGCCAGAGGAGACAGGAAAGAACAAGAGAGAGGGGCCCATAACTTAACAAAATGCTAAATCTAGACCTGCAAAAACAGCTGAGGAACTTTATGAACAGACTGTTTGGTTTCTTGAAGTATAAGTTTCTCAACTTCTCTCAGACCACTGGGAAAGTTTCTACTGAAGTGAATGCAAAAGTTCAAGGCCTGGGCCAATGTAGTTTAGAGCAGTGCTTGTAGCCCCATGTAGCCTGATGGACCACTGGCTATACAGGATGGTGAGACTATACCCCTTAAGCAACCACTGAGGAGCTGCATGACCTCAGAGTCACCATGAACAAGAGGCCTTAAGTCCCTGGGAGTTTACAGATCTCTCAAGGAAGCCACTAGGCTTCTCCTCAAATCCACAAAATGGGAAGTCTAAGACAGCCTTAACTAGTTCCTAAGGGGTATAGGATTCCCACAGCGGGGACTCAAACCAACAGCTGTTTACACTCCCTGTAGAGAAAGCAGACAATGAGGGCAGAGGAGTTCTCATAGTTTGAACTGCAAAATGGACTCCCAGGCTAGAGGGCAGAACCCTCTTCTCCTTCCTCCCTGTGACCCAGACCTACACTTTTCCATGAAGAGTGGGAATCTCCCCGCAGTGAGCCAGCCACCACCTTGCAAGCAGAGGGCAGGCACCTTCCACAGCACTCGCCTTCATGGAGAACATAAGAAAAACCCTGAAAAACAAAAAGAAAGCAAAAAAAAATAAAATAAGGGTAGGCCAGACCAGCAACTGAGAAACAGATGTTCTTACCTGAGCTTCCCAGTTCCCGAGCCCTGGGGAGAGGATAACCAAGACAGTGGGGCCAGATATTTTCATCTCTGCTGTCCAGCAGCCATGAGTCCTAAGCTTCACAAGCTGAAGAAATCAATCCGCCCTCCCAGAAGATTCCACATTGAGACCAATATCTAATCCAGGTGAATATTAATGACAGTCCAGGGTTCATTTAGAAGCACCTAATGAGTCTAACCTCTGCCATGGCCAAACCTAGGGCTGCTTGTCAACTGCAGGGAACTCTCAGAATGCCTGGGATCTAGTCTTTGCCTTGCAGGTGAAGGCTTGCACAAGTGAGTTTCTTGATTCTAGCACTGCCCAGCATGTGAGATGATTTAGCTCTTAAATGTCCCCTAAATGACCATGTTATTCCCAAGCCTGTGGCACTACTGTGCCTTGGTAGGAAAGTTTAAAAGTAGAGCCCAATGGAAGCAAATTGGATCATTGAGGCTGTGCCCTAGATGGAGAATTTTAGAGCCCAGCCTGCCTCTGCACCCTTCCTCCCCTCCATCCCTCCCTTCTCCTGGCCACCATGAGATGAGCATCTTTGCTCTGCCATACACTCCCACTGTGATATTCTGCCCCACTATGGCCTGGAAAGTCAGGGGATGAATAGGCACAAACTGAAACCACAGGCCACAATTACCCTTTCCTCTAGGCCAGTGTTCTTAAGTACTTTGTCGTAGCAATGGAAAGCTGACTAACACAGTAATTTGCAGAGTTAAGAGTCCTTGCCATTTACCTAGTAGTTTAAATAGTATATAGTATCTATTCCCAAAAATAAATAAATAAATAAATAAATAAATAAATAAATAAATAAATAAATAAAAGCTGAGGTGAGCAAATGACAGAGACTGACCTTCCCTAGAGAGCCAATCAGGGGAGGCCAGCACCCTGGGAGTTTGTCAGGCCATCTTGCCTCTAGAAGATCCTCTAGTATTGCCAAAGTATTAAGGACTTCAGTTAAGAGGCTGGAGGGAAGGCTCAGTGGTTAAGAGGACACACATTTGATTCTCTGCACCCACATGGTAGCTCAAATCCATATGTACCTTCAGTTACAAGGCACCCAATGCCCTCTTTTGGCCTTTGGGACCACAAGGAATGCATGTGGTGCACACACATGGATCATACACATAAAACAAAAGTAAAACTATTAAAAAAAAACTTAAGATTAAAACCCTCCTCTGAACATTATGGAAAGAATGACATTGACAGGGTGGCTGAGTCTGGCACTAAGGACAAAGAACCCAGGACAAGGCTTTACCCTGGGGCTACGTCCTTAAGAGAGAAGGAATAGCTGGCTGATGCAGATGGCACAGGCGCCAAGCATGTGTGATTCCCCAGGCACACTCAGAAGCTGTGTCAAACCTGAAGAGGCACCAACGCTGCCTTCCCGAGGGCTATGCAGCCACCCTAGAGACTCAGCTCAAGTTCACACCATCTCCGTGGGACTTATTGGCATCCCTACCCACGTCACGGCAGTGCGCAGTGAGCTGTCCCTAGCCTTTTCTCAACAGAGACTCAAGTCACTTCACTTATTGTGCAGAGATGAGTTTCAGGGTGCTACAGGGGAGCTGACAAACTAGGATTATGCACTGTACACACCTTCCACTACAAACCAGGACATTCCAGATGCCATGAAAGAAGTAGAGACCCCAGGGACACCTGAGGAGAATTAATCAATGCCTTGAGACATCTGGTATACCTCTCTCAAGAAGCCTCTCTAAAATTGCCGAGTCATCTGAATGGAAACACTCCTTTATCCTTTTGATGCAACTCACATTGTCAATATTACAAATGATTCTAAGCTACGTTGATCTCAGAGACCCACTGGCTTCTCACGCCCAGATGCCCAGCCATGCTACACAATTTCCCTTTCTGAAATCTCCCTGCCAATAATCTCAAAAGAGCAAAACGAAATCAACATTTTCATCATCCCTTGTCTTTTCAGTTATTCTACCAAACTCTCTAGTTTACATGTATCCTGACATGCTTCTCAGAGCCTTCACCTTACTCTCTTTTCCATCCTGTTTTCACCAGCCTTCAAATTAACAGAAGTGAGTCTAATATCCACCTGACCTGCAGACATTCACCACTGAAAAGAAAATGCCTAATGTCCCTAGCAGGACAATCCTAGAACCATGATTACCATTGCTGGCATGCAGAGGGAAGATATGCAATCCAGGACCCTTTGCTCCTGCTGAAGCTACTATCTGAGGGCCATATGCTAAAGACCTTGTCCTTCTTCCCAGAACTGCATGAGCCTGTGTACCATGGAGATATTAGTTACTTCTGTGCAGTTGTGACTAAAGTTCCCCCTGACAGAACAAGAAGCATGGGGGGAGCCTCAAAGACACACCCCCAATTCTTCCAGGCAGGTCCTACTTTCTAAAATTCTCACCACCACACAAACAGCTTTACTACCTGGGAACCAAACATTCAATACAGAAGTCTATAAGGACATTTCATATTCAAACCATAAAATCTGAGGTTCCAGTTGCACTGGTCTGGAATGGGCCCTGCACTCTAAGTCAGCACACACCAGTCTTTGCTGGCTTCAGTGAGTTGAGAGCTATGGGCAGCTCTGCTTCCTATGTTGGCCCTTCATTTCCCAGTGACACGGACAAAGAAGAGCTGTCATTCTTCTTCCTCCTGAGAAGTATCGTGAGTAACTAAAACATTATCCTGTACCTTATTGACAATGGGCCACATGTATGACAGTGGCTGCATAAAATTATGATGGAAACAGGCACAGTGCTACATGCCTGTAATCCCAGGACTCATGAGGCTGAGACAGAAGGATCACAAGTTTGAGGCCAGCCTGGGCTACATAGTGAAACATGTCTCAGAAAACAGAAAACAAGTGGATTATAATGGAGCTAAAAAAAAATTCCTGTCCACTAGCATCCTAAGATAATAGCATAGTACATTATTCTCACTCTTGCCATTGCTGCTGTAAACAGACCTACTACCCAGACAGTCACATAAAAGAGTAGTATACACAACTACGATCACATGTAGAACATGATAAATGTCTATACCAGTATTCTGTGTACACACAATACATTCTTCATTACTTTAGAATGTAATCCCACCACTTGTAAACATAAAAAAGTTTTGGAAGATAGAAAATAAATCATCATATCCCACAGGAAACAATCTCATACATCTGGTGATTAATATGTTTTTAGAGTACATCAGGAGACCTGTTAAATGATCAACATATACATCATCTAAGTTTGTATAAATGCAACCTGTCATGTTCTCACAACTATGAAGTCACTCAATAGCACATTTCTCAAAATGGGTCCTCGCCATGATGCACTGCCACAGATGTGACAAGACAAAAAGAAATGTCACATGACCATTCTGCCTTCCTATCCACCACACCCTTAATTTCTAGAAGGTTCCCCAAATCTTTGCCACAGATTATTTTATTATAGTTACCAGAAATGGGTTCTATTCTTTGAAGTCAAAATTCCCCACTGGAACAAAATATAAGAAAGAACCCTAGCTGTTCAAAGTGCAGAGAATAAAAGACTA
Organism: Mus minutoides; assembly: GCA_902729485.2. NCBI lineage: Eukaryota > Metazoa > Chordata > Mammalia > Rodentia > Muridae > Mus > Mus minutoides. The sequence goes on along the minus strand of CACVCL010029349.1, from coordinate 5,670 downwards.
TGGAAGGCCCCACCCTCAATGAGCCCTTCATTGCGTGCTTCTCCTCTCTGAGGCTCAGAGGTCTTCATGGAAGAAGAGACAGAAAGATTGTAAGAGCCAGAGGCAGTTGATAACATCCAGGAAACTGTTTTGTTTTGTTTTGTTTTGTTTTGTTTTGTTTTGTTTTGTTTCAGACACAAACAGGGCAGTTGCACATATGAACCTATAGCAATTGTGACAGCATGCACAAGTCCTGCTCAAGCTCCAGACAGACAAAATCCCATCGTAGGGTGGCATGGTGGACACAAAATCCCACCAGCAGCTGGACTAGTGGTATTTGGTGGTTGTTGAGAGAATAGAGTCCATTTTCTCTTATGGTGTGTCACCACTGTTAGGTTGACCCAACTCCCAAGACACTAACTGAATGCCACAAACTCAATTGGAGAAGGAGGAGGAGAAAAAAAGAAGAATGAGAGGAGGAGGGACAGGAGGAGGGANCATTAAAACTTCAGGAAACACAGCCTAGTTAGAAGAAATCCCTTGAAAGGTCTATGCTATATTCTTATTTGTTCTCATATTCTCTCTCTCTCTCTCTCTCTCTCTCTCTCTCTCTCTCTCTCTCTCTCACCTTCTCTTTTCCTTTTCCTCTCACCCTCTTGCCCTCTCCCTTTCAATATAGATAGGTATGTAGATAGTTAAATGTTCTTCCTCCCTCCCCCACCCCATCGCCCCTCCCTCTCTTCCATACCCAATGGCTCTATGCATCACCCAACCCTTGTGCCTCACTTACTGGCTGACAGCTGTCTTCACAGGGCCTTTGAGAGCACTGGACCACACGCAGGCCCACAACAGTATCCTCCATGTCCGTACATGTGCACGTGTCACAGCCCTCCTCCCAGAACTGGCCCACGGGGTAGATGGTGCCTCGGTGGACACAAACCTGGTAACAACAAAGCTTCTGAGGATAAGCTCATTGGGGCTGTTTAATCAAGCGGTCAGTGACATCCATGGTATGGAAGATGCAGCCATGCCCCCAACACACTCCAGGTCAATCATAGCGTGTCTCTCCTCTTTTAGACTGCTGTTTATATCTTACTGTTTGGATTTATAGACTAACGCAATACATGCTAACAAGATCGGAAGTGAGGACCGTGTTCTACATGCATGCAGTGCGCCTAACATAACACCAGTCTGTTAAAACTTAGCAGTAGTTTGGGTGTGTGGGTGGGTGGGTAGGCAGGTGGATGGATGCATAGATTCACAGATGCATGGATGGATTCATAGATGAACTGACAGCAATGAACAAATGGTTAAAGTATTAAATACTCTCTAAATAATCCTTACAATCACAGTGTCTCTTTGGCTAACCTTGTTAAAGCCATTCACTGACTGTAACTTCAGCACCTAGCCATTGTTAATACACAGTAGATTCACTGTCAATAACTCCTGAGTTAATGAATTTCCCCTGTGGGTAAGATGGAATATTGACTGTCCACCTACCTATCCACCTCTCCCTTGGTTTGGGGAGGTGGGCTGAGATGTTCAAATCCCCTATGAGGAGTAATGAAGGAGCCACCATAACATCCAGAGTTGGGCAGCGCCTACCTTGTCAGGGAGACAGGTGGTCGTGGTGCAGCCGCAGTCGTTGGTAGTGGCTGAGGCCAGGTAGCCAAGTGGGCAGCTCAGCGTGGAGTTGACACAGCTGCAAGCACACTCGTATTCATCACAGCACTGGGTCTTCCGAAGGGTGGGTGTCCGGTGAGGGGGGCAGGAGGGTGGGGACACTCTTTTGCATTCTTCTTTCCTGCAGGCTAGGGAGGACACAGGTGACGCCCTTAGTCCTGCCACCCTGAGGACTGTCCTCCACTTGTGCTTCTAAGTGTACGCCTGTGACAGAGTCCTTGGACCCCCGAATAATAAGACAGAAATGCACATATACATACAGCCAGCTCAGCACCTATAGAGCATTTAGAATACCAAAAAAACAGTCATTCTTCCAAAGGCAGCATCAATGAAGAGAAAAGCAAGGTTGGAAATCCTTATAGAAAAGGGGAGGCCGCTCAACCCTGTCCTAGCATCCCTAGGAACACAAGGACAAGGCAGGACCCTCCCAGCTAAACTCTGAGCATTGCCAGATACAGAATCCCTACATCCCAGAGGGGCCTAGATATACCATGGCTGGTTTAGCAGGTTACACAATCCTATCCCCACCCAAAGTGCCTCAAACACCGCCCCCCCCCAGCTTACCATCTCCAACAATGTAAAAATGAAAGGCTATCCGCAATGCTGTCCCGACCACAGTGCTGTTGTATAAATGCTAAAGCCCATTCCTGCATCCTGCACCTGATTCCAACTGCCTTATGACGGGCCTCCTCCTCCCCCAGAGTCTGCATCAAGGAACTCAAGTGAGGTTACCAAAGTAAGCATCCAAGAAGGCCCCTGGCCTTGAAATGGACCCTTGGTAACTAAATACAGAATTCTTGCTGTGCCTAATTTTAGCCCACCTCTGTGCTAAAAAATATATTTTCTGGTTAAATATATAAACCTACAGTGGAAAACACCAAACACCTATGTTTGAAAATAAGGTTCAGTGATGAAGACAAGCTAGGCACCATGTCGTCCCCTCAGTGGCAGAGGGGACGAGGGGACCAAATAATTAGAGGGTTTGAAGTCTAACTGCTTGAATCCCAACAATTGCTCTGTGTTTGTTTCTTTGCTCAATATTACTATAGATATTTTGTCTGCATGGATATCTGTGCAACACATGGATGTCTGGTGTCTGCAGAGGCCAGGAGAGGGTGTTAGATCCCCTGGAGCAGGAATTACAGACAGTTGTGAGACACCATGTGGATGCTGGGAGTTGAGCCGCAGTCTTCTAGGAGTCAGTACTCTTAACCACGGAGCTACCTCTCCATCACCCTTATCTGTATCTTAATGTATCCCCAAATGGCATGGCTGCAGTTGTGTCCACACTGGTCCACACCTACAGTGGATATAGCTAGGGCAGTCAGAGGACTCAATTAAGTATGACCTTAAGCCTTCTTTCTAAATGCACCCTAAACCTAGGTTCAGATAGCTGAGGAAAGAAATGAAACTGTCTCATCCCCTAAACAGAAGAGGACTTGCCAAGGCCAGGAGAGAGTGACCCCACAGCTCTCTTCCCACAGTGGCCTTACCACAGGTATAGGTGGGTCTGCATTCTCCAGGGTTGGTCAGGGTTGGCTGGAGCCCTCCTTCACACGAAGGCACTGGAGGCAAGTTGCAGTTGACCAGGTCACACACTGGAGGTCAAGAAAAAGGGGTGCATGTACATGAGGTCACTCTCTGGTGTCCATACATCTAATGGACAGATAAATAGATAGGAATGGATCGAAGGAATGAAGGAAAGAAAGAAGGAAGTAAAGAAGGAAGGAAGTGGATAAGAGATAGGTGCATGGAAGACAGATGATTGGTGGCTAGGGGAGTAGGTTCTTAGATACACAGGAGAAAAATTGATGGATAGATAGATGATAGATAGATAGATAGATAGATAGACAGATAGATAGATAGATAGATAGATCATGAATGACAGATGTCAAGTTACCTTCAAACTGACTATGTTCCTAAGTATGTTGTCATTTACAAAGACTTGTACCTTTCAGCTAAGTCTGAATCCTCTAGACCTCAGTTTCCCCTTCTGTACAGTGGAAACGCACGAGGATAGCCCAAGTTACTTACCAGGTTAGCTCAAGGATTTCATGAACTTATGAAAATGCAGTCCCTGGCATATTACAGAAATTTAAATTTGTCTATAAGCTGGAAGACTGGACCTAAATGGCCAACCTCCTGCCCCAGTTTTCTCTACTGCAATATTCAGAGACCTGCTTGACAAATCTGTTCTCAAACTAGACTGAACCCCCTCCATATGATTTGTGTTGATATCTGATAAATTTCATCAGCATAAATCAACTTCCTAGAACCCTGGCTTTCTTTCTAGCTCCTTGGCCTCTCCTGTGGTCTACCCACTCTCCCTGGAAAATCTGCCTTTAGAGAGTGAATTAATAAACACGCTTGGTGGACAGGGATGAAAATGTCGTTAGCTCCCTGTCATGCAGCAACTCCACCTTCTCTGAACTCCCTGAGTCACGCTGTCACACCACACACACACACACACACACACACACACAGAGCTCCACATACAGCAGTTTGCTGAAGGCCTGAATATGGCCTTCCCCATGGTGAGTATCCTCAAACTCTTACAGGAAACATCTTCTGGTAGTATGAAATTTTCTTCAGTAAATCTCTGTAACTCCAGCAATCCCCTCACCAAGCTACCATTGCTCTTACACCTCACATTTAAAGCTACTTTGTTAGAAGCTAGGTTTGTTGTTGTTGTTTTTGTTGTTGTTGTTTGTTGTTGGTGTTGTTTGTTGTTGTTGTTGCTGCTGCTGCTTTTGTTTTGGTTTTGTTTTGGAATGTTTTTCTTTTAGCCCAGCCAGCCCTTTCCTACCTTCTTTTGCACACCCTGTGACTAGGGAGTGTACTGGAGTACCTGTGGTCTGACCCACGTGGGGCTAGCCTGGGCTCTATGACAGTCTGACCCACATGGGCTAGCCTGGGCTCTGGACCCTGGAGGAATTTTCTGAGTAGACACATACCACATTCATACTCTGGGCAGCACAGGTTTGCACTCTGCTTGAGGCGAGCCACTTCACACGGGCCACACGTGGGAGCTGGAAGAGAAGAATATCCATGAAACTCAGAAAAAATAATAAGAATGGTCGAGACTGGAGAAGGTTCTCAAAGTTCTCACTCACTGACAGCCAGCACGGACCCTGATTGGGACTCTCACAGCATCTGGACCATGAGACCGGGATCAAATGCTGGCTAGAGCATATCTTCACAATGGGTGTTTCTACATCCTCAGCCTCCTTAGCTTTAGAAGACTGAGTCTGACGCAAGCATTGGGGTGGAATGACGGGGTACATCTGAAAGTTCCTACTCCAGGTACCAAAAAGAGACTCTTGATTTCAGCAAGCAGAAATGTGGACTCGGGAAGAAAAACTCCTCCCTGGGGCCTTTATTTGGATTGGTCTGTTATGTGTATGACCGGTGGCTGAAGACCCACAGAGTCCTTCTTCCACCAGGGACATGAGACAGAGAAGACTCACCTCGGGCTGTGGGACACGGCTGGGCAGTGCAGTTAATCTTCCTCCCAGTGAGGCACATACAGATCTGACAGGGCTGATGGTCTGGGACCCAGGTCTCTAGGAACTGAGGGAGAAACAAGTCTAAGCAGCCACACAGGACACTCTGGTTGGAGCCTGGGACCATGCAAGTCAGTACTCCAGCCAAGAGGGCTTGGCTTGCCCTCTTGAGGGCCTGGACATAGGGGATGAGACAGTGGGTCAAAGGCCCTGTGGCAGCTTTGCCAGTTGTGTTGCTTGAAACAGGACCCTGCCTCAGAAAGAAACATGTTAAATAGACAAAGCTGCCGACTATAATTAGGGTGGAGGAGAGGAAGACCAGAAGAAGAAAACCACCAAAAAAGTGTAATGGAAGGCATGGGGGAGTGTCTACCTGTAATCCCAGCAACGGGAAGATAGGGGTGGCAGGATCTGCAGTTTTAGGCCAGCCTGGGCGAAGAAAAAGGAGAAGAAAAAGAAGGAGGAGGAGGAGGAGGAGGAGGAGGAGGAGGAGGAGGAGGAAAGG
>CACVCL010029348.1:0-73970 GCA_902729485.2 Mus minutoides | reverse complement strand
TGTCCCCAGACTAACAACTGGCACCTATGACACTTACAGCTAATGCTATCCTTAAAGAGTCATCTCGACCTCCCTGTCCAACATTGCATTGGGGGTTGTAGTTAACAATCTGTAGGACCTGAGAAAGTGGGAGAGGAGTCCTAGTCACACTCATGATCTTCAGAGAAAGCATACTGATGAGATTGGAATGGAATCTAGGAGGTGGACAGTGGGGGGGGGGGGGGGGGGGGGGGGGAGGCGAGGGCGAGGGCGAGGGCGAGGGCGAGGGCGAGGGCGAGTGATGCCCAGAGGTCAGAAAGTAAGAGCAAACCATCAAGAGTAACCAAGCTGACAAGATGGCTGATAGTAAAGGTGTTTGTACATGCATGAAATAAATGAATAAATACAAAATAGAAGGTAGCGGCTTGGAGCTGATGGTTGAGCCTTGGGAGGTGGAGCACAAAGATGGACTTTTGTTTCCACACACACAGCACACAGCTGACTCACACAAGCGGTTCTGTGCCACTTGCACTCCGGGATCTTAAGATTTAAAACCCGTGTTGCCTGGCTCCTCATGAGCACATTCTGCTTCTGCCTGGATTCAGCTGTGGTCATTCCTCCCACCAAGCGTGAATCTTTTATGGTGATGCTCGAACTCATCGTTGCTTAATATTGGGTTCCTCCAGCGTGGAACCAAGAACCAAGTGGATAGGAATTGAGGGGAGAAATGATGTGTATATGTCTCCATGTGGAACACTGTATTGAGGACTAGCCACCAGTTTCATCCTCTTAATCCCAAGTTAGAGTTGATAAAGTCGGCATGTGCCTTAACTTGTGCTGAGTGACACTGGACAGCTCAGTGTGAGCTTCTTGCACATGGGCCAGAGACAAGGACTCGCATGCAGGGAACTGATCTGTGGCAGTGAGCATGAACAAATGCATGAGTGTGTGAGTACGTGACCAAACATGAGGAGCTTCTGTCATTGCCGTGGAAGGGGCTTTATCCTACTACCTCTGCCTCCCTGCTGAAGAAGCCAAGCAGCTGCTTTCAGCATTACAGCACCAAATGGTGGAGTAACCCCATTATTTAAGCAGGATCCCCTCTAGCTCATCACCTAGCACCCATGTCCTGCCCACATCATGAAGCAAGCCTCCCACTGCCAGGAGAAAACCCCTCTGGCTTCTAGAGAACAGACCAGATATATGAGGTGGAGAGCATCCCCATGGCAGATACATCAGGTGGGGAGCACCCAGATGGCAGATACATGAGGTGGGGAGCACCCACACTGGCAGATACATCAGATAGGGAGCACTCACGTTGGCAGATACATCAGATGGAGAGCACCCACTTGGCAGATATATGAGGTGGGGAGCACCCACATGGCAGACACACCAGGTGGGGAGTACCCACACTGGCAGATACATCAGGTGGGGAACACTCACACTAACAGACACATGAGGTGGGGAGCACCCACATTGGCAGATACATAAGGTGGGGAGCACCCACACTGTCAGATACTTGAGGTGGGAAGCACTCACATTGGCAGATACATGAGGTGGGGAGCACCCACACTGGCAGATATATTTGGTGGGGAGCACACTGGCATCAGGATCATCTGAATCTGGCCCTCCAGCAATCTTACTCCATCTTGGGCCCTTGCTTCACCTCAGGAAGAAAGCCAGATGCAGAGGTGAAGTATATACCACTCACGGTCCGAAGCAGAAAAGCATGCCCCTGCTGGAACCCCAGCCTCATGCCATCTGCACAGTGCATGTTCTTAACTACCCTCCTCTCACATAAGTGACATCAGAGAAACAGGCCCTGGGTCACACACTCTTTAACATAGTTCACACAGGGTGACCTTATACACATGGTCCTGACTGGCAGACATCAGTGCCTGAACTCTGCAATCTCCCAGGGACAGACTCTGAAGACTGTGCTACATCTGATCACCCTCCTGTCCTGAAGCAGCTTTCTCTTGATGCCCGCAGGATTTAGTGAGATCCCCTTCTCTAATGGAGGATGGCTGCACCCGTAGGATTTAGTGAGATCCCCTTCTCTAATGGAGGATGGCTGCATTTTTTTTTTATGGTCCATACACCCACTGAGCTTCCTTATGACCTAGGTGCTCTGGTATCTGACACACAATACCATCTACTTACAGTAAACACATAATCTCTCTCTACTATTGACACTCCCTGCTGTAGGCTTTCTCTTTGAGTGGATGCCTTAAAAAAAAAAAAAAGCCATTATTAGGAAATAAATGGGTAGGCAATGTGCTACCAGGCAGAGGGGTTAATAAATCTTGGCCTCCACTTTCTTAACTTTTTCTTCTGTTTTATGGCTCCCATTGGCCTCAGTGCACAGCTAACCATGCAAAGGAAATAATGAATCAGTTGATCAATTAGAGACTCGGTGGCCTTGTTTTGACATTCTACATTAAGCAGGAACTAATTGCCTGATTCCAGATGCTTTTTAAAACACATCTTGGCAATCAATAGCCTAGAACAATGTTGAAGTAGATCAGAGGAGCCATGCATGCATCTCATGGTCTCAGAGAGAGAGGGGGTCACTCTAGCCTTGTCTGGTAAATTTGGCTTCTTCCTCAGTGACCACAGTACACAGAACCTCAGTACAGTACATCAACACTTCACTCCTGGAGTCCTCAGAAGAGTCCTCCAGGCTTGTACAGGCAGAATGAAAGATGTAGGAGTGAAAAGACACCTGGGGCTCTTTGTGCTTGAACAAAGGCTGACCATAGTTTAACAGGCAGGGCTGGAGGCTATTCCCCACTCAAGAGAAAGCAGAAATCAATAACATGATAAAGGATTTTCCAGAATGCTGGGGGAAAGTGCCAGAACCTCCCAGAAGGACTCACAGATTCTAGCCTCCCTCTTCATCTCACCTACATCTCCTCACCCTGGAATCCACTTACTTTTGACAAACATGACTTATGCTAAGCCACTGGTTCTCAACCTTTGGGTTGTGACCTTTGTGGGGGTTGAAGGACACTTTCATAAGGGTTACCTAAGACTATTGGAAAACACAAGTATTTATTTACATTATGATTCATAATAATAGTATAATTACAGTTATGAAGTACCAAAAAAAATAATTTTATTGTTGGGGACCACAATATGGGGAACTGTATTAAAGAGTCACAAACATTTGGAAGGTTGAGAACCAATCCTCTAAGGAGTCCTATGTCTGGAGCATCTTACTGCCTGACACTCAGCCTGTAACCCCATACAAATGAAAATGTGCTGGAGAAAAAAAAAAAAAAAAAACCTAATCTGCAGAAACAGAAAGGCCCTGCTCCGCCTTCCTCCCAGAGCCCTGCATAGACCCACAGGAGCTACTGGACCCCCTGGAAGCTTAAACTGCCAATCACACAGACAGGCAGTGTCTCTAAGGCCAAGAGTCCCTGGTGATCAATAATCACCATGCAAGGGGGATAAGTGAGTTTATATTTGAAACTCGGAGGAAAGGATGGCACCACGGTGTCCTGCTCAACTGCCTTGGAAGGAAGAGGAGATGGGGTTTTCCTCCAAGGAGCCATCGCCACGGTTCCACAGAGTCTGAGAAGGATGGGGCTAATGCTTTGATAGCTAAATGCTCCGTCTCTGAAACGCCAAACATTTCGTGCGCATGCCCAGAGTCATGAAAACTGAGAATCTTGGAAATACTTCGTGCACATGCCCGGAGTAATGAAATCTACATGAAAGCTGAGAATCTTGGTCTCCACACCCAATTGCCTTTATATGCTGAATCCTCCTGACTTTCCCACCTAAGACCCATCCTCTGAGGAAAAGCTGGTCAGACAATGGATGAACATTGTCCACAAGCTGATGCCTTTTGTACATTTCTGGAATAGGATGCCCGCTTCACCTACCAACTGAGAAAATATGCTTCTAGAATAGCAGTCTATTGACTTTGGTCTTTGTGTGTTTTTCCCAGATGCTTCACTGCCTATGACTGCCTGTTCAGAGTCCATTTCACCGTTTCACCGTTCCTTGCTATCCGGAGACTGCAGGAGGTCACGGGTACGATGGAGGCGTAGGTCTGTCAGTCCTTACACGTGGCTTTCCAAAGCCACCAAAATTAATCATTCTAACAATCCCACCAAGTGCATGTGACCAACCACAGCTGAAAGAGGGTCCTGAGGTAACGGGGTTGGGTGGAGAGTAGGAAAGCCAGCACCCAGCTCAGGACTCCATGGCTGCAATGCCAGGCTTGGCCAATGCTAGTTGCCACCATCACTGGGCCTCCACCGAGAGGATGCTGGGAAATGCAGGAGACAGACCCTGACCTCAGCATGCACTGTTGCCCCTGCGCCTAGCCCTGTCCTCAGTGAGAGGATGCTCTGTTCCTTGACAGGTGTGCCTTAATTTGCCATACTCAGCTTCCTTCCAAGTCTAACATGGGCACGGGGCTGGCTTCAGGACCTGTGTGTTTCCTTTCAGACTCCATGGTCCACAACAGGAGCTCGGCCATGATGTGTGTGACGGGCAGGCAGAGCCTCAGCATTCTGCTGGATGGCAGGTCCTGTTTCTAATAAGGAGCATAACTCAAGTCTCCTGAGCTTTCTCTTCAAAACGTAAGAACATGTTCATTTCATAAACACCTTCCTTATGAAATTCTTCTGTTTGTTTTATGGAGTGTATCAGTTACCCACTGGAAAACGTTCTGTCTTCAACATGTGCCTAAGAGCTCCAAGCTGGGGGGACAGCGAGCTGGAAGGTCAGGCTGACCAGTTGTTCTAACTTGCTTTCTGTCGCTGTGATACACACACCACGACTAGAAGCCACTTAAAGAAGAAAGGGTTTATTTCATCCTGTGTGCCCAGGTTACAGTCCATCATGGAAGGGAATCATGGGAAAGAACTCAAGCACAAACTTGAAGCAGAGACTTCAGAGGAGCCTTGTTTATTGGCTTGCCCAACCACCTTTTGAACAGCCAATCACCTGCCCAGGGGTGATACCGCCCACAGAAAGTTGAGCCCTCCTACTTCAAGGCAATAAAGAAAATGCCCACACAGACACACCCACAGGCCAATCTGATCTGGGTAATTCTTCCGCTGAGGTTTCCTCTTCCCCGGTGACTGGCTCTAGTCTTATATCAAGTTGACAGCAGACTATGACAGAGTCATCAGTGAATTCAGAAGGGTCTTGTGGCTTCAAGACTATCATTCTGCAAACAGGAGAGCAAGCAAGCTGTTGAAGCCTACTGTTTTACATTCCCTTTATTGTTATTTTTAAGAATTTCACGTGTGAGTACTATAGTTATATTATTTTCACCCTACCTATAAGCCTAGACAACTACCTATGGCTGGTCCTTGAGGTCACAGACCCTAAACCAGTGTAATCCAAAGCTTCATTCTAGATACTTGCCTTTCTACCGACAGGTAAATGTAGCTCTCACCCCTTGTGAAGGAATCTTCAGTCCACAGCACACACACCATCACAGGAATCCACAACTCCTAAGAATGCAGAGCTCAACTGATCTGGGATGCCCAGACCAAATAGTAGGTCAATGGCTCAACCCTGTACCCAGGTCACAGAGCATCACAGAAGGTGCAGTAGAAAAAAAAAAAACGTAGGAGCCAGAGGCTCAAGATGCGTGCTATGAGCGCCTTATCAGGAACAAGGCCCTTCTTAACTGCCTGAGGCTTGATTTGCTGTCAAGGAGAAGCATTTTAAAACAGTAATAGGAACCCAAATTGTTCCACAAGATCAAAAATGTCAGAAGTCAAGTTGTAAAACCTGTGCAGAGTTACCAGAATTCTCTGGAGAGTGAGTCTGGTCACAGCATTTCTGTAAGTATCTACAACTGTCTCCAGACCCAGACCTAATGCTCTTTGAAAGCATCCACATGTGGATGTCCCTGGTCTGCGCTGTCACCTGGGGCCATGTTGATATCCAAAGGCACCACAGTGGAGCTGGTCCTGATGGCGTGACAGTAGGAGACCTGTTCCTGGCCTTTGCCAGGGCAGTGCTGGTGAGCTGGCTCTGGTGACACAGGAAAGCTGGCCCTCATGGAGGGAGAGCAGGAGAGCTGGCTGGGTGACCAGCTCAGCTCATACCAGGCTCAGAGTCAAGTCCAAGGCTCTGAGTCAGCCCACCCCAACTTCTACCCTACCTATGAACTGCTCCAGTACATGAAGGGGCTGGTCGGTCAGATCCAAAGCTGCAGGATCTCCACGACAGAGGGCAACGACAAGACATCTGAGAGGAGCTCTGGTGAGGATACAGTATAGATAATGTAGCAGAAGCCAGGAGTCTTGAGTCAGATCAGTGCCTCATTGCAATGATCACTTGCCAAGTAAAGCTGCTTGGACAAAGGGTGACACACCATGACACAGAGCGACACACCATGACACACCCCAGCTTCAACATGGGAGACATTTGGTTGGTTGGTTGGTTGGTTTGGTTTTGTTGTTGTTGTTGTTATTGTTGTTTTACTTTTTTGTTATGTTTCTTTTCTTTTGGTTGCAAAGGTAGAGGGAGGATATGAAGGAATGGGGAGATGAGTGGGGTTGGGGTACATGATGAAAAATTCACAAAGAATCAAGAAAAGGTTTAAATAAATAGTGAGAGCAAGATCAATTAGTACAAGATGATCCCAGCTAAACTATTAAAGCCATGCACTTCATGGGGTCAGGGACACAGAACTAGAAACCCAACATTGCCTCTGCTCACTCCCTGACAGACTCATCCCAGAAGCTGAAACCATGGTATTTTTTTCCCCCCACACACAAAAACTGAAGTTTCTGGGGCCAGAGAGACAGCTCAGCAGTTAGGAGCTCTGGCTACTCTTCCAGAGGACCCAGGTTCAATTCCCAACACCCAACAGTGGCTCCCAACCACCTAGAACTGCACTTCTAGGGACTCTGGTGCCTTCTTCTGGCTTGGTGCACATGGCACAGACACGTACATGCAGGCAAAAGCAAAATAAATGAAAAGCACCCATATATTCATAATTAAAAAAAAAAAAAAAAGGCTGGCCAGGCAGTGGTGGCACACGCCTTTAATTCCAGCACTTGGGAGGCAGGGGCAAGCAGATTTCTGAGTTTAAGGCCAGCCTGGTCTACAGAGTGAGTTCCAGGATAGATAGGGCTATACAGAGAAACCCTGTCTTGAAAAAACAAAACAAAACAAAAAAGCTGTCTTGGAATACTGGAGTCCCTTTTGGTTGAAAGCACCAAGATAACATGCTTTTCCTTATGGGAATATCCACTTTAAAAATACATTTGTCGCCTCTCTGCTTCTCTGTCTCATTCCTAAATCTTAAATTTAACCCAAAGCCCCTTTTGGTGGGTTTTCACCTTTCCTCAACATCGTTTCGTGAAACTACTAACATTTATGAACAGGAGGTAGGTGCCAGGCAGCTCAACGTGGGCTGGATCTGTAGCAGTAGCCAAGGCTACCAGATGTTACACTGTCACAGGGGGCACCATGAACCTGACAGCCAGCTTGAGTCCCCATCTGGTGACCACAGAGGGACAGTAGGATTTAACTCACTCAGTGTCCTTGCCAGGAAGCTCACTCTGGGGCATGTCTGTGTAACAAATGATTTCCCAAAGCTTTAAGTGGCCACTTTATTTAGTCCATGACTTTGTGATTCAAGAATTTGGAAATGGCTAAGTTGAATCATTCTCCCTCGGTTTCCCATTGGGCTGGAGTCGGATGTTGACTGGGACTTTGGACATCTGGGGACCCCACTGGGTGGACTGTCCAAGATCCTCAGCATATGGCCCACAGATGAGCCTAGGTGTCACAGGGAGCTCAGCCTGACTAAGGACCCAGGAACAGTGTTCATCTTCTCCCTTGCGGCAGTCAGTCTGGTGTTTGGATTTCCTCCACGTGGCTTCCTGCCTAGTGAAATCCCAGGAGAACCCTAGAGCAGCTGCACAGCCTCTTCCCGCTTTGTTGTGGACGCCAAGTGGCGTCACATCTGCCGCCACCTCTTGGTTTCAGGAGAGTCACATGTGGGGCCAGCCAGGATTCAAGGGGAAGGGAAAGAGATCCAACTCTTTGAAGACGAGGTCATCGTGTAAGATCGCACATGGGGGCAGGGAATCAGCATCCTGGTTCAGATTCTACGGAGTGCCCTAGAGCCACGGGGCCTTGTGCTAACAGTGGTTGGTTCTTAAAGGCCAAGCCCTTAGAGAAGAGAGAGAGAGAGCACATAGCTCTCTCCAGCTGACACATACCTCCCTGGAATTCCCTGGCTAACCTGAAGGCACTCGGTGGAAAGGAACCGACCTGAATCCCACAGGTGTTTCTGCCCCTTTTGATGGGAACATTTCTCCCCTCTCTTGACAGGACACAGGAGTTCTTAAGTGAGCTGAGGCATCAAACAAAACCCAGACTCGTGCTGCTCGGAGGAGACGAGGCTTTCTGCCAGCTGACTCCTCAGGTCTGGTTTCTCTGAATAGAGAGCTGGGATGGGAACCTGAGCGTTGTGGGGAACAGGATCACAGGAAGAGGAGGAGCCTCGAACAAGATGGCAGTATATACTACTGAGGGATCCATGGGACAGCCCTCGTGGCTTCAAATGCTATCCCACACTTAGGGAGGCGGAAGAAACTCTGGGCTGTGTAGTTTCCTCGAAGAGTTAGCAGTTACAGGAAAACCATGAGTTGCTTTAACCATACCTGCTCCTCCTCCCAACTGTAATATCAAAAGGAAGGCAGAGAACCTCTCTGCTCCTGTTCTGGCCTGTTTTATGTTGTTATAATGAAGGACCTGAACCCGGAAACTTTATGAAAAAGAGGGTTACTTAGATCACAGTTCAAAGGGCCTCATGGTAAGTGGGGGGCGGGGTGGTGGAGACAGACAGAGAGATGGAGAGACTGAGACAACAGAGGCAGAGAAACCCCAGGGAAGGACCAGCCTCTGACTCATACCAACCTGCTCTCCTCTAGGAACTCTTCTGAGAGACCTAATGGAAAATGTTTCAGACCGCCATGAATCCTTTAATGAGGGCAGTGATGACCAGTGATCTCCCTCTAAACTCCACCTCTCAAAGGCCTTGCCATCTTTGAATACTGTTAACTTAGGAGGACCAAGAGTTCATAAGATGGAAGATTCATGGAGATCATTCTCAGACCTTGGCAACTCCTGGAGCAGCCTGGCACCCACAGTTAGTGTCCCAGGAAGCATGGGGTCACTTGGACATACTGAAACCCCCAGAAGGGTGCCCAGCCCCTCCCTCCGGCTCAGCCACAAGGTGCTGCGGGGGAGAGTGAGGAGAGGCTGGAGGTGCTGACGGCATCCCATAGCGCTCAGGTCGGCTCCACAGCAGAGAAATAGCAACATCACTGGGGATTTTCCAGAGAGAGTACACAAGCCTTTACACTGAGCAGGGCTTGCTTCCCAGAGTACCGGGCTTATCAGTCTGTGCTAGAAATGTGTCTTCATAGCGGCACCCTAAAGTGTCGGCAGCTGCACCCTAGCTTTCTTGTGACTCCTCCAAGAACAACAAACTCTTCCCCAACCAGCTCCAACCACACCACCACCTTTCCTTCCAGCCTTCCTTTCTCTCCTTCTTAAAGTCCTGATGTCAGGGGGAGGCAGCTGCTGCCTAAGGTTTCTTAGTCTGTGTTTGTGAGACAAAACCCCGTCAGACATTATTAGGCAAACAAGAGCTAAGATCAGTCTCTTATTAATCACCGCTCCCCTCCTCTGCCCTAGTCTTCCTGCCTGGAGCAGGTTTTACTTTCTGAGGCCCCTGGGTTCTGCATGAGTCTTAGTCAGGGTTTGTATTCTTGCACAAACCATCATGACCAAGAAGCAAGTTGAGGTGGGGGGTGGGTATTCAGCTTACACTTCAACATTGCTGTTTATTGCCAAAGGAAGTCAGGACAGGAACTCATACAGGGCAGGAACCTGGAGGCAGGAGCTGATGCAGAGGCCATGGAGGGGTGTTGCTTACTGGCTTGCTTCCCCTGGCTTGCTCAGCCTGCATTCTTTTTTTTTTTAGAAATTTTCTTAAGGAAAATTTTCTTAAGGAAACTTTCGAAAGGAACCCTAATATAACTGTCTTGTATGAGGCTATGCCAGTACCTGGCAAATACAGAGAAGTAGATGCTCACAGTCATCTATATAATGGACACAGGGCCCCCAATTGAGAAGCTAGAGAAAGTACCCCAGGAGCTGAAGGGTTCTGCAACCCTATAAGAGGAACAACAATATGAACTAATTAGCCTGCATTCTTACAGAACCCAGGACTACCAGCCCAGGGATGGCACCACCCACAATGGGCCCTCCCATCTTGATCAGTAATTGAGAAAATGTCTTACAGCCAGATTTCATGGAGATGTATCCTCAAGGGAGGCTCCTTTCTCTGTGATAGCTCCAGCTTGTGTCGAGTTGACACACAGAACCAGCCAGTACCACATGGGTCTGTGTCCACCTTTCCCTCCATCAGCCATCCCTGTATGACACTCTCACAACACACTCTTATGTTGACACCAAACGATCTTGATGAAAAGCAGGTTGTCCTGAATACTGCAATGAGGCTACACTTAGGAGACAATGTGAGAGTTGATGGGAAGGGACAAATATCAACAGGGGGACCCCTCCATTGCCAGGGGACAGGAGATAAACAATTGCCTTGCTGAGCTGTGTGACCTCAAGGTCTGATTCTTGCCCATGTTAGTAAGTTAGCTTTCTCAGAATACCAACGGCCTCATAAGGGCTTCAACTATTCCCAAAACCTCAACAGTTTTCTTTCCTTAGTCCCCGGGAAGTCTTGGCTTCAGACCCTCTGTTGGCAGCTACAAGTGCCAATTTTAGAAGTCTTAGATGAACAGATGCCATGGTACCTCTCAAGGCATGCCCTCAGAGATCACAATGTGCTCTGCAACACTGTCAACACTATAAATTCAGATCCCTCCCGAATGCGCAGAAGCCTGCAGCACATATATGGCTAAGTTCTCCTTCTCCTATACATTTTGTTTTGTTTCGCAAAGTGCATTTCCGTCTCTATCAAGGTGATACCAGGCACCTCTAAGAGACCATTAGCCAAGTACAGGTAAAAAAGCAGTGCACCAGAGGCAACAGCCACACCCTTGTGCATTGTCTGGTGAGGAAGTTATCTCTGAACAGTAACCAGATTCTTTTTACTGTGTGCTGAGAAACTCTCCATAACTAAGAAGGGAGTGGGCCCAGGGAAACCGGACAACAGGGAGTTCTAGACAAGAGGGGCAGATGGTCCAGGAAGAGTTTCTCCCAGAGGCTATAAAAAACATCAAAGACCAACAAGAAAGGAGCAATGGGGAAACCTTAACAGGGAAAACAGAACTGAAGAAATTTGGATCGTTGGGGAAAATAATTTTCTAGAGCACAATAAAAAGTCAAGTGGAAACAGGCTTAGCCTCGGCTGGCCCTTGGACAGCTGTCAGCTGTCTATTCACAGCCACCCGTGTGTCCCCAAGAAAGAGGTCAGATGGAAATGAAGCACATCTGGACCTTAAGAAACCAGGCACAGACATCTCCCTGTTCTACCTGCAGAGTCAACTATGGGAATGAAGGTTGTAGAGGGGGAGACTTACACAGGACGGCTACATGACAAGGAAGGCGTGCATAGGCCACCTCTCTGACACTTGGGTTCTTTCAACTTTAGCGACTCCAGGATGAATATTCAGCCCTCCTTCTGGTCCTTTGGAGGAAGCTGCAGCTCATCACTGGTTACCCTTCCTTTCCTATTTCCTCCTTCACACGATGCACTCCCTAGGCTTCAGGTTTTCTTGACCTAGTTCCCTTCAGTTCCATTTAATCTTCAAATCTACCTACCTCAAAGGCTGGGAATGGGGTGTTTCTACATATCCCTCTTACATATATGAGACATAACAAAAATATTAGTATTATTATTATTAAATGTATTACGCATTTTAGATGGGAGTTGGATCAAATAGCTACATGCCTGCCTAATTCAGGCATTTCTCTGCTTTCAAGAGGGCTACAAAGTAATGATCCTAAGTTAAAGATGTCACCAGGACCACTGAACTCGTAGATGCACTACAGTGGTGGTGGTCTTCACAAATCAAGGCAATCAACATCCCCACCTGGAATGGGAGGAGACTCTCAACCTTCAGCCCCAACTGGGAAGCTATGGGAAGTTGATGACTTTCAGAGGAGAAAGAGGCAGTGTCCTTCAGGAGTGCATAGGTTGACCATTCTCCAGTGGATGACCCACACAACTGCTGGGGCCCACAAACTGGGATTGCTGGGTTAGAAGAAGGGAAAAAAAAGAGCACAAAGTTTGGAGACTATGGCAGTGAGATGGATCCAGAAAGTGTTGAGGGTAAAATCAAATCACGCTGTATGTAATTCTCAAGAATGAATGGAATTTGTCTCTAAATGTCTGGAATCAAAACATACCCAATACATGTAACCTACTGAACTTGAGCATACTGAAGTGCCTTTGCTTCTCTTGTGATTACATATATGGTGACTGGCCCATGGTAAACGGGCCCTCACTATCACTACTCAACACCATGACAGTATACAGTAGGATTGCTATCACTACTCAACACTGTGACAGCACACAGTAGGATTGCTATCACTATTCAACACTGTGATAGTATACAGTAGGCTCACTATTTCTACTCAATACCACAGTGGGACCACCATCACTACTCAACACCATGACAGCACACATTGGATCACCATTACTACTCAACACTGTGACAGTATACAGTAGGATCACTATCACTACTCAACACTGTGACAGTATACAGTAGGACCACCCACTACTCAACACCATGACAATACACAGTAGGACCACCATCGCTACTCAACACCATGACAGCACACAGCAGGATCACTATCACTACTCAACACTGTGACAGTACCCAGTAGGATCTCCATCACTACTCAACACTATGACAGTACACAGTAGGACCACCATCACTACTCAACACTGTGACAGTACATATTTGGACCACCATCACTACTCAACACCATGATAGTACACAGTAGGACCACTATCAGCACTCAACACTATGACAGTAAACAGTAGGACCTACCACCAGATTTAGGAGAGATCTAGACTCTAAAGTCAAATTACAATTTCCATTGGACATTCACTGGTCCAGCCATGGAGGTGAGGAGACCCTATTGCTTTGGGCCTGGAGGTGAGTAGAATATCACAGCATGGAACTCTCACGCCAAGGTAAAAGGAAGGTGAGGAAGAGCGCCACTCCTATATTACAGAAGGCCTTCCCCTCCCTCTCCACTGCGTGCCTGAGTGTAAATGTCATTGTAAGTGCAGGCCTTGAAAACATGCCACATTTGGAGTTTTCCTTCATTTGCTCACAGGCCCATTTGGAATCTGGGCTCCCCATCTCCACCAGAAGATGGTGAGTTTCAATCTATTCATCTCCTCATGGGATGCTACTTACACTTCTAGAGACAGAATTTCCTTGGCCAAAATGTTCTTGCAAGAAGGAAGTACCGTGTGCCATTAATATCTAGAGGCATCACAAATTAGTATATTGTGTGTTGCTGTGATGAAATACTCGAGACTGGACAGGTTATGGATCAAAGAGGCTGGCTGGTCACGGTGGTACAAGCTAGTAGCCCCAGAACTTGGAGGGCTAAGACAGATACATTTAAGGTCATCCTGTGCTCCATAGGGTGTTCCAGGCCAGTATAGGCCACAAAGTGGGACCTCCTCTTAAAAACAAATAGGCTCATGATTCTGGAAGACAAGAAACGCTAGCATCAGACATTCAGCGTGTAGTAAGGACCATGTGATGTTTCACAAGTAGTGAGGGGTAGGGTTAGAAAAAGCAAGAGAATGATAGGTTGACCTGCTGTATAACAATCAACTCTCAGTATGACTAACCTGCTCATGTAGGAATGACATTGGTCCCTTTACTGAAACAGAGTCCTGTGTCTAACTACATCCCAAAGGTCTCTACACCTATTGAAATCATACACCAAGGGCAAGGTCTCTCTTGAATGATGTGGGAGGGGGTCATGCCATCTTAGAATCATGGTGAGGGCAGGTGATACGCATGTGTGTACTGACCTTTCTCATCCAGGCCACGTGAAACATCAGGGATGGGTTGGTGATCAATTAGAGAACTGGCTTTGCCATTCCAAGTTACTGTGTAACTTTGGAATTAAGCTCCTTAAGATCTTGTCATCTTGCAATGTAGAAAACCAAGAAGAATGACAATACATATTTTTGAAACATATGGGTCTTACATGATTGCATGTCTGTGGAAGACCCAGGTCATAAACAAACAGTTATGGACTCACCTCACAACACTTGCCTCTAAGATGAAGTGCATTTCTCTAGAGAGACAGAACCAACAGTTTATTAGCTCACATGATCAGAGGTTAAGTCACCCCGTGGTATCTGTTCAGACCAAAGAGTCTTAAGCTGCAAAACACAGTAGATAAAAGTTATTTATGCCACCTCAACCTGAGGCCAAAGGTCTGAAGCCCCTCATAGGCACAGATCCTTCAAGAGTTGGAGGCCAGTTGTCTGCAGGTGACCCTGTCAGCGTCCCAGTCGAGAAGGGTCTAGCCTGTGTTCCAGAGTTCTCCCTTCTTCTAATGCTTCGCTTCACCAAAATAAGTCTCCCCATCCAGTTCCTGACCCCAGTGTTCCCTGAAAATGCCTTCACACCCAGTACTGGAGGTATGAAGTTTTTGACATAATTAGCTCCAGTCTAGCTGACAACCAACATTACCTGTCAAGCTGGAAACGTCATGTAGGTTTTATTTATCAAAACTCAATGGATAGTGTGCTATCTTGGGAAAGCCTGAACATTTTAATGCCAGATTCTAATTTAAGCAATACGTAAGTGGCTGGAGAGTCAGCTCAGCAGTTAAAAGCATTGACTACTCTTCCTGAACCTACATCATGGCTCACAATTGTCTGTAACTCTGGTTCCAGGGAATCTAAAACCCTTTTCTGGCCTCTGCAGGCATTGCATGTACATGGTACACATTCATACATGTAGACAAACACTCATATACATAAAATAAAAATAATAAATCTTTAAAAAAAATACTCAAGTGAACTAAGAATCCTCAAATGTCACAGAAAGCTAATAGCTGCTTCACGTGAATAAGAATTAGCCCATGTTTCTGTTTTATAGAATAGAATATTATTTATAGCAAGGGGCATCAATGGCAGAAGAAATAGAAGAAAGGTAGATCCTTTAGTGGGGAAATAGCATGCTGGTGGTCAGCTAAGACATGAAATAGCTCTTATTATCATATATTTTAAATCATGTGTATATTCCATAATCAGAAAATTCACAGACTAATTTTTATGTGCACAATGACATCTTTATATCTATTATCTGGACCTGGGAGTTCAAAATGGTAGAAAGCCTTGGAATGCTTCTTTGTGCAAACACTTTCCCTTCATGGTATCTGGCTGCGACAGTGGAAATAGTAAATGGGTTTTTAATAAATTATTTATTTTGTGAGTATACGTGTTTACCTGGATGTATATTAGTGCACCATGTGGGTGCAGGGTGTGTGGAGGCTAGAAGAGGGTCTCAGATCCACTGGAACTAGATGGTTGTGAGCTGCCATGGTGAGAGGGTACTGTGCACCAAATACAGGTCCTCTGCAAGAGCAGCCAGTGCTCTTAACCACTGAGAAAAACTTCAGCCGCCCCCAAACTGTTTGGAAGCTGGCTTCAGGACAGCAGCAGTGAACAAGGGTGCAGCTGAGTGAAATTTGTGTTTGTTCTGCTTTTGCAACAGATATCGAGAAGTAGGGAGGAAGGGGAGAGGGAGGAGAGAGATGTGGAGAGAGGGAGAGGGAAGAGGGGGAAGGGAGGAGAGAGATGGGGAGGAGAGAGGGAAGACAGGGGAGAAGGAAGAGAGATGAGGGGGAGAGGGAAGAGGGGAGAGAGATTGGAGAGGGGGGAGATGGAAAAGAGAAGTGTGGAAGAGAGAAGAGGGGGGAAGAGGGAAAGAGGGAAAGAGAGGGAAAGAGGGAAAGAGGGAAAGATGGAAAGAGGGAGAAACAGAGAACTAGAGGAAGATAGAGAAGAGAAAGAGAATGTGTCCCTGTGTGTGAGAGAGAGATTATGTAGCTATGTTTGTGTGTTTGTATGTCTATGTGTATATGAATGTGTGTGTGTTTCTGTCTGCGTACCTCTGTGTGACTGTGTATATTTATCTTTGTGTCTGTGTTTATATATGTGTATATGTGTGTGTGTCTGTAGCTGTATGCTTGTGTTTGTGTGTCTATGCATGTATGTGTATGTGTGTGTGTATGGACATTGGTAGGGATGGGTGTGAGTGTGTGTGTGTGTGTGTGTGTGTGTATGAGTATATGTGTATAGGTGTGTGTGTCTATGTAGGGGGTGTGTAGGAAGATATGTGTGGATGGATGGATGTGTTCTCTCTGACTTTATATGTGAGTCTGTGTTTGTCATCTGTGTACAGTTCCAGGTGCATCCATTGTGTCCCTTAATCGTCAGGACATAAAACAGTTTCAGTGTAAGGACCTCAAACAACCTCTCCTGTGTCTTAAGAAAAGATCTCAAAGCAGACAGAGCACGCACTGTGGGGTCTGCAGATGGCTCGTAAAACACAAAGCAGGTCACTAACATGCAGCCAGCAGCCAATAGAAAATCAGCTTGTGGTTGGATGTCTCCCAGCTCTTTAAGGAAACAGCAAGAGCCTCTACTGCTGCTCCCATTTCTTTATTGACTCCGTGGTGAGGAGTTAGAAAACCCTCAGTGTTTACTGCATCTATAAATGCTGGAATCGGCCCAGATAATGTGAAGGAACGCCAAGCCCAGGTTCCTTTCATACTGCATTACACCATTCAAAGCTCTGTTCCACTGAATTTGAAAATTACTCTGTGGACAAAATTTATAGAGGGGATGGTTTGTTTCAGAGGAGGCTCAAATGTCTTAAAGTAATCATGAGAGCATTGTGTTTTTTAAGTTTGAGTGTGTCTCTGTTTAAAATCTTGTAAACCGTGTTTTTCAGTCAAGTTTCCTTTATAAGACAAATGTTTTGCTGCTACAGCAAACCTCATCCCGAAATAATTCCTCTCAGGTTTGCACCAGGACGAAGCCTTGCAGAACAGAACCATCTGCACGCAGATGGAGAGGACCGCTCTAGCCTCTCTCTACAAGGCGGCTCATGGTTCTTCCCTAAGGCAACGCCTCCTGTGGCTTCTTCAACCAAACAGTCACTCTGTAAAGGTGAGGCCCTCGCTCGCTGGTTCTGTTACTGGTCACATCCAAGGAGTCTCCATCTTCTCATCAAGATAGCCTGTGCCCAACAGGCTCGGCCCAGCTTCAAGGTGGGAGTCACATTTCCTACTTGCTGAGCAGTAAATGTCTTTAGTTCCTTAAGTGGCTTTTGGGGGCTGTTTCACTGTTAGGTTCCTACAGAACACCCACGTGGTAGGGCTTAACTAGGCACAACTCTTTTTCCAGTGGATCTGCTGCCCTCCTCTGGCCTCCTCAGGCACTGCATGCATGTGTCGCGCATACACTTGCAGGCAAAACATTCACACACATAAAAGAGCTAAATGTAAATAACGAAGCTCCTCACAGCATAGAAAACAGATTCCCAGAGTAAAGAGATGCAGCCTTAAAGAAGTGGGGAGTGGGGAGATCACATGGCCAGGGATCAATGCCCAGTGTAAGGTGGAACTCAAAAAATAAAAAATAATTTAAAAATCAATAATCCAGCCAATAAACCTGCAAATGAACTAAACTGACACTTTTCAAATGAAGCGCTGATGGTCAATAAATACATAGAGAAAAACTTTAATATTCTTATCCTTCTGGGAAATGCAAATCAAATTTGTTTTACTATGTCCTCACTCTAGTCATAATGGCTAGCATTAAAAAAAAATTAATAAATGTTGGCAAGGATATGGGGCAAAGTGGGCCCTTACACATTGTTGCATGGGCTGGAGAGATGGCTCAACGGTTAAGAGCACTGAGTGCTCTTTTAGAGGTTCATAGTTCAATTCCCAGCAAGCACATGGTGGCTCACAACCATCTGTTGTGAGAGATCCCATGCCCTCTTCTGGTGTGGCTGAAGACAACTACAATGTACTAATATAAAATAAATAAAAGTGAAAGAAAGAAAGAAAGAGAAAAAGATAAAAATATATATATGCCAGCAAAATTTTGCTGAAAGGACCCTGATCTTGAGTGAGGCTATGCCAGTGCCTGGCAAAAACAGACAGGGATGCTCACATTCATCTATAGGATGGAACACAGGGCCCTCAATGAAGGAGCTAGAGAAAGTACCCAAGGAGCTGAAGGGATCTGCAACCCTTTAGGTGGAACAACAATATGAAATAAACAGTATCCCCAGAGCTCAGGTCTCTAGATGCATACGTAGCAGAAGATGGCCTAGTCGGCCATCCCTGGAAAGAGAGGTCCCTTGGTCTTACAAACTTTATATGCCCCAGTACAGGAGAATGCCAGGGCCAGGAAGTAGGAGTGGATGGAGCAGGGCAGGGGGAGGGTATAGGGGACTTTGGGGATAGCATTTGAAATGTAAATAAAGAAAATATCTAATAAAAAAATAAATCTAAAAAAAAAAAACCATTGTTGCTTGGCTACAGAAATTAGTATGGAGGCTACGCAAAAAAAAATTTAAAACCATATGTCCCAGCGATACCACTTCTGGGTCCAAATCCCAAAGAATCTAAGTCAGTTTACTATAGTCCCTGCACACCCTCATTCATTCATCCCTTTCTTAGATAGCCTCGTATCTGCATACCCATGCTTCCTGCGTGTGGTCCGGTTCACAAGAGCCGGGTTATCAGCCTGGGGCCCCACAGTGGTTGTGGTTGGGCCTTTGTGGTTAAAGATGCATGCAACTAAGTTGCACTTGACAATAAAGAATCTAGCCACGTCAATTGCAAGAAAATAGATGAGCCGGGCAGTTAGAGCAACCTAAACAGGTATCTTGGACAACAGTCTCATGGTTTCTCTCCCACACACAGAATTTGGGGGCATTGAAAGTAAAAGGGGAGCAGCTGGTGGTGTGGGGGGATGAGAATGAGGGGATTGGAAGGAAGAGTAAATATGACCCAGGTACACACATCATAGCAAATGTATCAAGGCCAGGTGCACACATCATAGCAAATGTATCAAGAAAACCCTGGCTACAAGTTAATACACACTAGCAAAAATCTGTAGTCTAGAGATGGGAACCCTGGCTTCTTACTGACAATTAGGATCCATACTTCTCATTGTTCAGCCAATAAACTTGCAGTATGTTTTAGTCCACAGAGCAGATCATGCCTTCTTCACATGCTCAGTATGTTTTTAATTCATTAAACATTATACTTCATAATTTCCCTTTCATCCTGGGGAATGACAAAGTATTGGGGGGGGGGTAGTTTGGATCATCTTTGCTCTCAAGTGCCTCCCACAAACAGGAAAAGATTCTCATTACTAAATCAATAGTAATTACAGTCTTTGGTGCCTTGTCTTTAGAGTATATAATGGTCTCACCAACATGGTAGCTAGATATCTCTCTATCTCTCTCCTGTCTCTCCTGCCTCTCCTCTCCACTCCAGTCTCTCTCTCTTGCTTGTCTCTCTCTCTTGCTTGTCTCTCTCTCTCCTGTCTCTCTCTCTCTCCTGACTCTCTCCTGTCTCTCTCTCTCTCCTGTCTCTCTCTCTCCTGTCTCTCTTTCTCTCTCTCTCTGTCCCATCTCTCTCCTCTCCTTCCCCCTCTGTCACATCTGCATCTGCTCAATGCCCTACAACCCCATCCCAAGGCCATGTCCATGAAAGTCCATGTTCTTCTCCTTATCTCAACCCCTTCCCCTGTCCCAGCAACTCAGAGACACCACTGTGCTTTCCCATGACAGCCACAGCGGCATGGTGTCCCCAGGGATGCCTCCTAGGCATTCCTTCTATTCAAGTAACTCCCTTCTGGTCTCAAGAGGGAGTTTTAAAGGCTAGGGATAAGGCTCAGTGTTTGTGATGGTTAATATGGGCAATAAGACAGGCTCTAGAATCATTTGGGAGCCCTGTCTCTGAGCATGGTCATGATGAATTAGCTAGATTAAGTTATTCTTTGAGAATGCCCATGGGGGATTATCTAGGGTGGGTTGACTGAAATGGAAAAACCCACTTTACTTGTGCCTGGCATGATTCCTTTGGCTGGTGTCCTGTGTAACTTTAATTTTTTTAATGATGGTACTTACACACTTGATCTACTTGCAAACACCTTGTGGATACATGAGGAGTCCAGTTGGGTAGAGTTGGGTTAGCAACAACAGTGACACAACCTAGCAGAGACACCCAGGCCTCAGCCTCAGCTCAAGTCAGCAGGAGGGACCATCAGAAACACCAAAACTTCTCAGCTCAGCCTCTCTCAGGGAAGCAAAGATCAGTGAAGATGTGAAACCCACAAGCATTGTACAGTTAGCTGTACCAGCAAGCCAAGCTCAGTCACTCTGCAGAATCCTATTTGTACCCTCCAAACATCACATGTCATCCACTGTTGTAACCCCCGAATTACTAGAGAGACTTCAGTGTTGTGTACAGTTTACCTCTGCATTCCCTGCCCCCTCCAACCCCCACCAGAAACTCCCATCCTCCCTCCAGCCCAAGGCAAGCTCAATATGCAAACAGCTGGTTTCTGTGCTGTGTACTCCTGCAGCAGCCTGGGGCTCCCTCCCTGTCACCTAGCGTTAGAATGGTACCACCCATAAAATTCCCTCTTAACAGGACTTCTGAGGAGACATCCTCCCTGCCTTTGTAGCTCCAAAAACCAACACTCCTGCTGATAAGCAGCAGAACTCCAGGTGCCTGTCCTTGAGACCTTGGAGAAATTACAAGCTCAAGGGAGACCATGGAAAAAAGATAAACAAAGGTCAGATCACAGACAGTTATGACTGGCCATAAAATTAGTCCCTGAACAGATAGCCATTAACCCCCACTCCCACTTCAGTACCATTCCACCAAATGATTACAGCCCTCTACTCCCCTTTTCTGTCAACATTCACACTATTCCTAACTATACAGTATATAAACCCAACGTTTTCTGGACTCAGGGTCGCTTGTCAGTTTTCACGCGATGAGAGAACCGAGTTTGAACTTGAAACAATAAAAGAATCTTTTGGGAGTTGCAGTGGCCTTTGCAATGCTCAGGCTCATCTGGGTTTCCCGAGGACTCAGGGCACAACACCTCCTGCCTTGCCTCAGCACAGGTCCTGCCTCACTCAGTGCATGCATCCAATCAGTCCTTGGAAGCAGTAACAAACTGCAGCACACCTCCAGAAGCTTTTAATGCACGGCTCTGTGTGTCATCCAGACAAACAAACGCAGCTCAACTATGCAGTGTAAGGCAGACATATGCATGCCATCATCACGTGTCCTATCACGTGCTTGCCTTAGCAGGACATCCTCTCTCCTGTGTCTGCTTTGGCAAAACATTCCTTCACGTGTTTGCCCAGGAAACACCATCCAACCAACCTCCCAAAGAACCCTTAAAGTTTCCACTTCAGTCCAGGACTGAAGGCAAATGACAAGCAGCTTTGCTTTCTGACTGTGGACTGCACTCTTGAACTGTTAGCAAAACAGACCTCTCCTTAAGCTACTTCTATTGACTACTTTGTCCCAGCCATGCATAAAATAATTACTACAGTGGTAACGTGCGGTGGGCACCTAGCCTGTGTGAAAGTCCACCTGAGTAAGGGAGAGACAGAGGGAGAAACAGAGAGGCTGAGAAAGACGAGGAACGGCAGTGATAAAGTCTGCAGCCTCCACACACAGAGCAGACCAAGTTCTAAGTGGTGAGCATTTACACTGTCCTGCCTCACCTGCTGTGCCACTCAAAAGGTACCCAGCTCCCCAGAGGGACACAAACCGCGGCCACCAACCTTGAACTGAGAACTGGGTTGCTCATCGGATGCTTTGTGTTTGGATCCAGCTGTCTATAGCGTCGTCGCAATCAGCTTGACATACGTTCAGGTGGTAACAGATACAGTCGCCTTCAGTCCCTCGGATTCTAAAATACTGTGAGTCTGGAAGTTTTACAATCCTAATTAACAAATTAAAGATAAAAAAAAAACCAAACACTTCTGCTCAACAGAGCAAGCATGAAGAGAGTCTCAATTATCTATTGCTACCAACAAGTTCTACAGAGAACAATGCCAAAAATCACTCACAAAATACATGTCTTTTTAATTGCCAAAAAAAAAAAAGCAAGTAATGTTAGAATATAAAAGCTAAACAGCACAAACATATGAACTTATACACTGAAGGGGGCTTTATTAAATAGAAGGGCTGGAAAGGTGGCCCCATGGTTAAAAGGACTAGCTGCTCAGCCAGAAGTCCCAGGTTCGATTCCCAGATCCTACACGGCAGCTCATACCATCTGTCAACTCCGGTTCCAGAAGATCCGATGTCCTCATCTGGACTCTAGGGATACCAGAAGCAACAGTGGTTCACTTACATTCAGGGAAGATGCCTACACTCATAAAATAATTTGATATGCCAAGTTTCATCCCTGAGAGAACTCTGGCATTATTTTGCCCTTGTGGGGAAACAGCATGGAGTGATTGCGTGTAGACCCTGAACAGCAGAGGACTTAGAGGAGAACAAAGCACTCGAGGTTGATTTCACACACCTGGAGGCCCTTCCCACGCTGCTGTGCAGAGAAAGACAGATCAAAGAGTAGACTCCCTGATAAGCATCCACCAGGGGTCTCAGAGCCCACCTGCCCTGGGGTAAGGTCACTGCACTGCAATGAAAGCAGATGGTGCCTGTCGGGCTTCTGACCTGAGGAGCAGAAGACAGTACATGGGAAGAAAGCTCTCCTGACTCACCCGACAGGGACAGAGCTGGAAACACTAGTGCGAGTTCAGATTTAATCAATGTACCTGTGGGTGCGGTGCGTGTGTGTGTGTGTGTGTGTGTGTGTGTGTGTGTGTGTGTGTGTGCCGAGACGCCTGAGAAACAGCAATGAGATCAGTCAGCAGCAATGGGTGCCTTCCCCTCGCCCTGTCCCCACCAGTCCTACTCCTCTAAGACTCAGGAGGACTATCATCCCTCCCCTTCTGTCTCTGAATGTCCTGTGCACCTCGCTATCCCTTTCTGCATCCTGAGATAGTATGTAAATTCACCCACTCAACAGCGAGTTCCCACTCTATCTTACTATGCACAATCTCTGCACACAACTATCCTTGGTAGTCATGGAGAAGAGACTGCATCCTAGTCCCTTGTCACCTTCCAAACCATCAGCCTCAGTTTGAGTGTCAGCCATACTTCTTCATTGCAGATCAAGCTGCTTTTCTTCCCAGTTCCTCAAAAATCAAAAGAAACAATGTAAACAATCTGCCGCTTAATCAGGAAGAGACACAATGCTTTTAACTAAGCAAGTAATTGCTCTGATAGGAACACTACTAGCTGCCAAAGCTGGGCCAATGGCTTTGGCAGGTGTAGCCTTTTGCACTACTTTATTGGGCCTTATTCCACCCTAATCCCTTCCAACCCCTAACACTAGGTAAGAGAGAATTGAGGTTAGAGGGAAAGGGGACATAGATCTCTTTAGACTACTTCCTGCTGATTAGGGGTGTCGAGTTCCTAACAGAAAGTCCAATCTTCATGTCAGGATATCTCCAACCAGCAATCCAGCAATAGCAAAATTAGCAATGCAACAGCAGGAGCCAGCAGCAGGGGGCGCAGCAGCAGGAGCCAGCAGCAGGGGGAGCAGTAGCAGGGGGTGCAGCAGCAGGAGCCAGCAGCAGGGGGCGCAGCAGCAGGGGGCACAGCAGCAGGGGGCGCAGCAGCAGGGGGCGCAGCAGCTGTCACAGGCCCTTGCCTTTATATCCTCTCAAGAGTCCCCAGAACTCCAAACAAACTTTGTGCAGCTGACAAAAATCACACCCCTGCTAGAGCATGAGGCAAATCCTAGTCAGCTGCTATGGACAACCTGAAGCAGCCTCATATCCTACACCTGGATTAAAACAAAAACATAGTCACATAACACAACTGGTCAGGCTCAGGGTCTCACCACATTTCTTTCCCCTCCTCTCTTTCCTCTTCATTGTTTTCCTTTGCAAGCACTGAAAACCCAGAACGTCCCCTGAGACAACATAGAATCTCAGAATGGAGGGTGAGACGGGGAAGGTGTTGGAAATCTGTCTAAAATCCACCCCCACAGTTTGTGGCAGCAGCCAGGTATGCTGGTCCTCCCCACAGTTACCTGGCACCAGCCAGGTAGGCTTGGCCAACTATAAAAGGGGCTGCTTGGCCCCTCCTCTCCCTCGTGGCTCTCTTATGCTCTTGCCTCTCTCTTTCCTCTTTCCCCCTTGCTCCTCTTCTCTTCCCATTCCCTTACCCCCCTCTCTCCATGTGGCCATGGCCAGCCTTTGCTTCTCTATCTCCTTCTCTCTGCCTTTCTCTGCCTCTGCTACCCTCTTATCTCCCCTCCCCATGCCCTGAATAAACTCTATTCTGTTCTGTACTGTCATGTGGCTGGTCACTCAGGGGGAAGGGATGCCTTGGCATGGGCCCACAGAAGCACCCCCTCCCCCACACCCTGCCAGAATATATTCTTATAGCTCTTGCTCTTTTTATGATCACGACAGAAGGGAGCACAGAGTCTTGCCCCTGAGGTTGGTCACTGTGGTGGTCAACTTGACTGGATTTTCACCTAGGAGACATGTCTGGGCTTGTCTGTGAGGATAATTCCAGAGACTGTTAACTCAGGAGGAAGACTCTCTTTGAACATCAGTAACTGTGACTGAAGAGAAAAGGAAAAGGGGGAAAGGAAGAAATGAGGAAGATCACGTGGTGTTCTGCATCCCTTAAACCATCAGCAAGCCTTTCTTCCTTCAGTCTCTTTGTGCCAGGATTTTGTCAAGGTGAAAGAAATTCAACTAATACAATGCTTTTATTGTATTAGTTAACATTGAAACCATTTGTAACCATTTCTTCCAAAGGAGCATTTTGTGGTTTTTGAAAGAATCAGAAGGCTGCCACTCCAAAGACTCAAACTTATTAATCATCCTGTGACAAATTCCTTCTCCATTTGTTAGGAATCAAGAGGAGATGAACCTTAATAATGCTTTTCTGTTCTACTTTCACCAAAATACCTCAGTCACATCTCTGGGTGGAGGGCAGCATCCGTTTCCCTCCTTGCAGAGTTGGTGGACTGATGCCCTAGGCTATAAGGCTGTCAGGTATACAGCAAAGAATGTATATTCCAAATACTTAAAGCTACCCTCAGAGACAGCCATGAACACAGATGAGACCCAATACAATTACCTAGGTGAGATACCAATGGAGGGGTGAGCTGACCCTTCTGGCTGGTCATTTAACCAGAAGCCTTGCCAGATGGCACAAATGTGTGTATTTGGGGGCAGAAGGGAAAAGGTCACATTAAAAGAGAAAAGCTCCTATTGATTGATCCCATTGGGAGAAAGGGGGCATATTGATTAACAGTGGCTGGATATCAGACAGTGAGTTATTAGAGAGATAGGAAAGCCACACATTTACATGGTGAAGCAATATTAGACTGTGGTATCTCTCCTGGAAGTCCTGAGAACAGGAGGTGGTGTCTGGAGAAACAGAATGATCCTGAATGTTCTAGAATAAGCTCTAGAAGGAGGGGAATGGGTCCAGGAAGTCTGACCTCTCTTTTCCACAGGATAGTCCAGTCACAGGGATGGAACAAGGGTAGCGCTCAGCTGCAGCTGCTGCCGCCCCGCTTCACTCCCTTGTCTGTTGCAGATACCAAACACGATTTTTATACAGAGAGCCCTAGACTCGTTTTACTCCGTGGGCCACATGGACCGAGCAAGGTTGGCTGCCCCATGAGCTCAGAGGAATTCCCTTTCATGTTTGTACATTTAACTTGTTTTTGTTCCAACCCCAACCAAAACCAGAGAATTGTCTTTGGTCCTGACACAGATGTGAGGGACAGTATTTTTCTTCCTTTGCCCCCACCCAGGCACTCCTCCCCCATACCCTGTTCTAGGTGGTGGACAGGAAGTTATCTTTAGATTACCTCACTGGACTTCAGCCCAGACATGGCTCTCATCATTTTCTGTTCATAAGAGCTACTCATGTCTGAGGTCCAATTAATATCCACAAACACACTAATGAGAAGGTGGGTCCCTCCAGCCTGTGCCCCAGTGCTGACTAGCACCACCCCGACAGTGAACGAAACACTGTCATGATTCACAGAGACTGAACCCTCCACTCTGCCTCGCTCTCTGTTCTCTCTCGCTCTCTCTGCTTCTGATTCTCCCCACTCATCATCATAATTTACTAGCCGCTCTTTACCACAAATTGGCTCTAAGAGAAAAATTTATTATGTCGACGCAATCACTCCTCTTACACAGAAGCCAAGAGCGTTTAGCAAACTTAATCAGAATGCAGTAGCCAAGCCTGAAAGCTAAGCCTGTTAAGCTACAGCCATTGAGTTTTGGACTCAGAGAGATCTCTCTCAGGTATTTAAGCGCTTTGGTTTCACAAGGAGGTTTAAACACAAAGTGGCCAGTACACTCCCTTTCAGTCACTCTGTGGTGAGCTTGATCGCTTTAATGTTGCAGGCAACAGGGTCACTCAGGATAAGTAATGAGAGCCATTCAAATGACTTAAGCTTAAATACATATCTGACCACAGGGTTTCCGCAGACCCCAAGGGCCAACTTTCCTGCATTGTGGCCACACTGGCTTTCAGTTGCTGTTATAAAATGGTGGTTTTACATAGTAAACAGCCTCACAGCATATCCTAGAAAAGGGGTTGAGGGAGCAGCCGTCAGCTTTCTTCTGGCTCTGTGCTGGTCTGGAAGCCACAGGACTGTTTCTTTGGAACACATTGGCAGCAACCAACAGGATGGCCATGCAACAATTCACAATCAGAACTCTACTGGGGCGAGAAGAGATCTCAGTAGAAAATATTAGGAAGCCAATGATAGCCCGGACATTGCCAAACTAACAACGTTCTCAGGGCTGGAAAGATGGCTCAGAGGTTAAAAACACTGACTGCTCTTCCAGAGGTCATGAGTTCAAATCCCAGCAACCACATAGTGGCTCACAACCATCTATAATGAGATCTGACTCCCTCTTCTGGTGTGTCTGAAGACAGCTACAGTGTACTTATATATAATAAATAAATAAATCTTAAAAAAAAATAAGTTTTCAATAAAAAAATTCCTAGTCAACTTAGTCTATTATCTGTTGCTGTGACTTAAGACCACAGCCTACCCTTACGGAGGACCAGTGTCTAGCACCCAGCACCCACATCAGGCAGTGAACAACTGCCTATACCTCCAGCCCCAGTAGATCAGACACCCTCTCTGGCCTCTATGGTCACCTACCCTCACTCTAACACATAGGAAGCATATTTCTATTGCCCTAAATACACCCAGAACTAGGCACAGAGAACTAGAGACCATGTCTGTAACCCAGAGCCTCCCCACACACTGCTCAAAGTCAGTCAGTCCTAAAGGGTTGAGGAAACCGAGGGGTGTGGGGCTCAGGCCTGGGCCTTCCCTTCCCCCACCCAGGCTTTGTTCTGAGTGCCTTCTCTACAGAAATGAAGGAAGAAACATTCTTCCCTCAGTGGCTTGAGCTGCTCATGTGTCCTTCACTGCTTCAGACCTAGCAGGAAGCAAGGCTGAAACTCCATTCTGGAAGCTCAATCCAGGGTTAACTATTTTAATAGCTGTATAAGTTGGATAAAAATAGAGAACTCATTTACACTTCAACATCTTGATTATGGAGAAGAGACTGGGAGGACTTTTAAAAAAAGAACTGTCTTTTTTTACTTCTTACCAATATCCTTATCAATGGGGTATAGCTAGGGTGTGCAGATTACACAGGCTATATCCACTCACACATCTCGTCTTCAGGGTTTGGATCCCTTTCTCTATGAGAAGCTAAGAGAATCCTGGCATCCTTTCTTCACACAGCATGGCCACCATTGGCGCCAGATTCCAGACACTAAAATAAGCAACCAACTGGAACCCATTCCCTTCCCTGGATGAGCACACTGAATCCAGGATACTTGCTATGAGATGCCTTGACTCCATTCAGCATCAGAGCCTGCTCCCTTCATCTGCCTTCCTCAGAATCTCCTCGTAGACAAACCTCCAGGCTCAGGTGCCTCTGCAGACACTGATTAACTAACAAGTGTCTTGCAACTATTATCACTAACTAAAGGATTCTAGGCCTTGGTGTTCATTTATATTTTCACCATGTTTAGCCCCCAACCAGGACATAGCTAAAAAATCCAGCTTCCCCTCCACATCTTAGGAAGTCTGTTGCTTCCAAGCACTCCTAGTAGGAGGTTAGAAATTGCTCAAGTGTCTCACGTAAGAGTAACAGTTTCAACTCTGACTGACATTGGCAGAAAAGACAACTGTTAAAAGACAAAGGCTCAGTGAGTAAAGGAATTTACCACAGGACCCACATGGTAGAAGGAGAGATGCAACCTCCACAAGTGTCCTCTAACCTCCATATGTACACATGTGTACACTTGTGCGTGCGTGTGTGTGCACACGCACACACACGTAATTAAAAAAAAAAAAACATTGAGTCTTAACTCAAAGGTATAACACTTGACTGGCATGTACAAGGTCCTGCGTTTGAACCAGCACACACACAGAAACAACATCATGATTTGGCATGGTGCACATGTCTATAACCCCGAACCTTGAAGGCTGAAGCAGAAGTTCAAGGCTAGCCTGGGCCATATGATGAGATTTATTTAAAAATAGATAGATAGATAGATAGATAGATAGATAGATAGATAGATAGATAGATAGATGCCACATGATAAGACCCCATAAAATTAATGAACAAATAAATAAATGTCAGGTATAAAACACATGCCTTTAATACCACCATTTGGGAGAAAGATCTCTGTCTTCTAAGGGGAGGGGAGGACAGAGGAAAGGAAGACAAAAGATCTTGCAAAACTCCCCAGATTTTTAGAATGGCTGAAAAACAAAATTTAGAGATTTGCAAACCAGAGAGTCATGATTCTCCGGAAAGGACTCCCCTGCCCAGTGTTCCAAGACTAGAAACTGCAGCCCATCAGAATTCCCAGCCTAGAAACGCAGGGCACCACACCCTGCCCTCACTTGTTATGGAGGAAGCCGGATATAAGGGAGTGACAGCCACATTGTTTCAGTCCCTGAGAAAATGGCTTGAGTGTATCAGATTACAAATTTAAATGTCGCATGAGTGAGTTTGTTGGTTTTGTAGGTGAGGGATGCAGTTGTCCTCTGGCACCCTGAGCATCCAGGAAAGCAGAGCAGGGCGCATCTGCACAGTGCTCAGTTCTCCCGGGGCCAAGGCGCCGCTTTACCAAGTTCAGGTTGCCAGGTAATGACTTCCCATTTTTCAGACTCCAGACATATGTCACTCCAGGGTGTCTTAGTTAGCCATAAAATCTGATAGTGGTTGGTTCATGTTGTAAGCTAAATATCAATTTATCCAGCTATATAACGAATCCAGGGTATCTTTCAAAGATAAAGGCACATATGTGCACCTTGATCCATCCCCATAGTCAGGCCAAAAGGTCACCACATTGCCACTGTAAGATCTGTGTTACCGCCGTACCTTTACTGTCCCAGCGTGATAGCACCAGGGGCAGCATGGTCATAAATACCAGCTTAAGCCACGGGCAGAGCACATCAGTGGCTGAACTCCATTGGAAGGAGAATGGGTGGGAAGTCCGAGATCCTGAAAGACAGTAGTGTAAGGGCTAAGGAGGAGTGCTCAGTGGTTAGTGGCATAGCCACAAGAGGCACGCATGCAGACAGACAGACACAAGCTTCGAGCTTGTGACAGATTACTTATGGGCTCCATTGTGCACAAGAATTAACTTTACCCTCAACTAGAACAGTAAGACCTAGAAGAAGGAAGACTGGGCTTCAAATGTATCCAACAAAATGTCTCTTATTAGCATCTTACTCAGCGACTGGGCCGGCAGGATTCCCAGCATGCACTGCGAGCATTCCAGTTAGCTTGCTGCAGCTGTAAGTGGCTCAGGAAAACGCCCTGTTCATCTGTCCCTGACTCCAGCGCCATCACTCAGCTGAGGTCTCGTTGTGCACCTCATCTCTGTCTCAAATCTCTTCTTTTTATGGTGCAAAGAAACGGGTTCCACTTTTTGGAAGGAAAACTTTAACAGAACGTAATTGTTCGTAGGGAAGTCTGAGATCCGGAATGAAAGTAGCTCACAAGCTGAGGAGTGCTCAGCGGTTAGCAGCGTAGCAACACTAGGCTCGCATACAGATGCATAATTTAAGACGGCAGCAAATCACACATCTAAAAGTGGCTTTGTTGTGTTCTCATGTGATTTTAAGAGAAAGGGGGAGCCACCAAGCTTCTCGGAGCTCTGTTATAAGGACCACACACACAATGACCTGCACATCATAAGGGTGCCTAGTTACTGGCCACAAACCCGTCTGTAAATATCATCACCTTTGGGAATGGGCTTCAACATGAGTTTTGAGGCCATCAACATTGGCCATAGCACCCCGCTAGATTGTTGGTTATTGTACATACTCTGGCAGAGGCTGTGGACTGGTGTTTATTCTTCCAGCACCCATTTCAGGACATAGCAGCATAATAGCAATGTTAATCAACTTACAATGTTTTCCTATTAAAGCATTTGAAGTGGATGCTGACATGTGATGATCTAATTAAAAGCAAAGAGTGTTCAAATAGATGTTGTTGGCAGACAAAAAGAAGACTGTAGTTCATTCTCCTCTAATATCTTCGAATACCGTTGTTGGCACAGAAGGAGAAATTTAATTAACTTTCACCTTCATGAAGTTTCATTTTTGTTAGCCCCCAGTGAATTCAGAATGGCTCAGGGGAAGAGGCTGGTACAGCACTTCCAGAATAAATAAAGAAACAAACCTCCTTGAGAGGCCTCAGTGGGACTGGCTGACTGCAAAGCAAGGTGGTTAGGAGTCTCAAGGTGACAGATGGTTTGCTCAGCCGATCTGAGTAGATTCTTACCTTTCTGAGAGTCAGCGTTAATTTATCAAGATGGAGGACAGAGTTGTGTGTGTGTGTGTGTGTGTGTGTGTGTGTGTTCATCTTAAACATTTTCACTACATATCACAGTAACTGTTTTTACTCTTAGATTTTACTTTTATTGTTTATTTTTGTATGTGTGTGAGCGTGGGTTTGAGCATGAGTATAATGCTCACAGGTGCCAAAAGATGGTGTCAGAGCTCCTGAGATTGGAGTCACAGGTGGCTGCGAACCACCTAACTTGTGTGCCAGGAACCCAACTCAGCTCATCTAGAAGAGCATGAGTACACTTTATTTTTAAGATGTATTTATTTATATATATGAGTGTTCTATTTGTGTGCATGCCCACATGACAGTAGAGGGCATCAGATCCCATTAGATGCTTGTGAGCCACCATGTGGCTTCCGGGAGTTGAACTCAGGACCTCTGGAAGAGCAGCCAAGTGCTCTTAACAGCTGAGCCATCTCTCCAGCATCCCAGGACACTCTCCTAATAGCTGAGCCAACCCCATCACAGTTTCAAGGGTAAGGTGGGACCTCCTAACATTACCCTGGCCCTGCTGAGACTACAGTCTCCAAGGTGATGTGTGCAAATCAGAGACAAAAATGCATGCACACCTTTATCCAAGGCTTGGTGGAAGTAGGAAATACTGTTTGTACAGGATGCTTCTCACGGCAGCTGTCAGTGTGAATAGAACAGTTGTTTGCACTGCCGCCATTTTTCCTTAGAGATATGAACATAAACCACCCCCTCCAGGATGGAAGAACATTCTAGAACATTGAAAGATGGCAAGTTAAAGCTAGAATCAAACAGGGTCTGTCCATCCATCACGTGTGCCCCTCAAAGCTCACAGGCAAAGTAAAATGGGCACAAGGCAAGTTCTATAGGATTAAAGGAGATTTCTCCTGGGCCAGAGAAGGAACTCTTAGTCTGGCTAGGTGAGCAGGAGCCCTCTCGGCTGGATTTTCAGAAAATTTAAATTACGCACAGAACCTACCATCACCACACACAAACTATCCCCAGAGCGCCCTCTGCTGGTGACAGGTAGCTGGTACATTTGGGGGGTTCTCCCTGAAGCCAGCATCTCAGCTCTATTGACATTGGGCTTTCAAGGGCCTCTTCTCTGAGGAGCTGCTTCTCTTGACAGGGGCGGTGCTTCCAGAGGAACAGTTGTAACAGGTCCCAAACCTTAGCACAATGGACGCCATGATGGGAGAACCATCCAAGCCTTTCAACCCAGCACAGAGGCAGCACCACCTGCCAAAACAAGAAGAAAGACCTAATCCATCAAAGCCCATAGTTCTAGGAAAGTCCCTAAATGTACTAACTTTGCTTTTTGGCTTCCATATTCCACTTCTGGTTAACAGTTCTTGCTAACTGAGGTGCGTCCACCAGGATATGGTTTTGTTTTTAAAAGCTCACCCTGAGAAAGGCTTAGAACCACACTGGGATGCCAAACACCCTGTGTAGTCACTAATAGACTGTCTATTGGCTTGAAACATGTCCCAGTAGTCTCTGGTAGATAGCTCACAGCAGAGTTTCTGAATGCCTGCACCTAATCTCTGTTTCAACAGAACCCCTGTTACGTTTAAGACACAATTAGCAAAACCCCTTGTGTTCTCCCAGACACACACGTACATGGTTTTAATATCAGGAATGCCTACACGTGGGTTCCAGCGAGGAGTCTTCTACCATACCCACAGAACCATTTGCCAGAGGAGAGTGGGGGCTATGTAAATGTCTAAGGACACTGGCTCTCTACAAACACTGCCCATCTCTTCCTACTAAGATCAAAGCTCAGCTCTGTGGCCTTCTCTCCCATCAGGACACGCAGAAGCCCATCAGTCTTGCTGAACACTTACGCTGAGACACCAGGAAGAGAAATGAGCGGCAACTGGGTGAGCAGCAACGAGAAATCAACACTCTTGGTATTGACAAGAAGACACGGCAGCCCACGGCACCATTGGGGAAAGCTTTACAGCAAAACGCAACGTTGCTTAGGTCGTTAAGTCACTCAAGACCATCTCCCATGCACTCAGCTCTGTGGTAGGTGCTGGGGATGTGGGGACGAGGTTTTAAAAAGTCAAACTAATACCACGTGCTGGGAGAAGAGAGTAGAGAGGCAAGACCTACATGTGTTACTCTAAGAATTCTCTCTTTACTATTTTCCCAAGGGACACAAAATAAATCACAGTCAGGGAGAATTTTAGTAAAGGGAATGGAAATCATTCCGAGCTTAGGGATTTAAGCAGGTGTTGGTGGTGGTGGTGGTGGTGGTGGTGGTAGTGGTGGTTGTATTTCAATTGTCATGACCATGCAAGCACTCTAAAAAGTTAGTTCCTCGAGATTTTCAGTCATGCAAAGCCAAGGCTGTCCAAAGACACATGCATTCAATCAGCAAGGCACAACATTCCACAGCAGGCACAACATTCCACAGCAGTTGATCCTGAAGCTGCTTACAGATTCTTTCCGGAAGACTCTCCGAGTCGAGCAGGGCTGAAGCTCATCACTCATTTGCTTTACAGTGTTAATAGAAAATTGCTCTATTCTGGAAAGCAAAGATGGAGCCACAGACATGGGTCAGCTCTTGGGCGGGGATGACTTGGGATGGAGCCCTGGATGTCTGGGCAGAAGGTCCCCCAAGATGTACTTCGGGAAAGGGGGATGGACTGGTTTGTCACTGAGCAAGTTTAGTCTTGTTTCTGTAAGGCCTGCCCATCCTGTCCCGTCCTCCCTCCCCAGAGCCGTGCAAAGATTCGGGGCCTCTATGCTTTCTGCCCCGGAAAAGATTTGCAGCATTTCTTATTTTATTTTGTATCAGCCAAGTGGAAGCAGGAATGGCAGCCAGAGCTGATTTTTCTCTCAGGCAAATAAAGTTTTATGGCTGGAGTGTCATGCCCACCTGCCTTTACAGACCAAGATCCGTCCCTATTACGCTTAATATTTTATTTTCCTCTCTGTCCTCTGCACAACTAAATAATTAACTCCCTCCATAGCCTATCAATATGTCTTCCTTTAATTGTTAAACATGTGTTAATAATTCAAAAATTGGCTGGTGACCTCCTGCACTCTTGTGGTCTCTGCAGGCCTCAGAGCTCTTTAAAGAGGGGCTGTCGGTCCTGAATTCACCATCCACTAAAAGCTTTCTGGGTTTGTCCTCTTTCTAGAGGCTTCTTACTCGACAATAAGGTCTTGGGGTTAAACGGGAGACAGAGTTCAAGGATTCTGGAGCTCTGATTCAATTAGAGCAAATGAGCATAGGAGAACCAGATATGTCACGGTAGAGTGCATCCGCCCAGACCTTGGGGACATTTTTTTTTCCAGATTAACGGAGTACAGGGTTTTGTTTTTGTTTTTCCTTTTTTGTTTTTATTATTGGATATTTTATTTATTTACACTTCACATGTTATCCCCTTTCCCAGTTTCCCCTCTGCAAACCCCCATTCCGCCCCCTCCCCCTGCTCCTATGAGGTTGCTCCCCTTTTTCTTAATTTTTTTTTTCTCTTTTGACTGAAGATCTTCATCGTTAGAGTGATCTCAGTACTAGGAATTTGGGTTACACTAAACCTGCTACCCAGGTTCACTCCTCTTTCAAGGAGAAAAAAAAGAAAAAACGATAGCAACCGGACAGCGTAAGCAAGGATGCCGGAAGCTATGGAAATGACCGATCCACGTGCCACATACATGAGGAAGGCTTTTATGATAGAAGTAAGAGAGAGACTAGCCCAAGGCCTTTGGGGAAGTTCAAAGCAGCATGGCTATCTCTCTGGGGGCAGGCTGACCAGAGCCAGAGCTAGCTAGCTCTCTTGGGAGCAGAGAAGAGTGAGGGTAGGAAAAAGAAAAAGTTTCAGGGGGAGGGGAGGGGCCAAAAAGGTTGGAGGGAGGTGAGGGGCAAGCAAACTGTAACAGCCCAGAGTTTGCAGCAGCAGGCAGGGGCTTGTGGGCCAGGTGGCTTTGGTGTGCACCAGAGGTACACGTCAATAAAGACGTGTCTCTTCCTGGCCTACAGATGTCCTTTCCACAGGTCCCTGAGGATGACGGGAGTGGGCAGCTGCAGTCCTTCAGAAGTTCAGCTTGAGCCTAGCCAAGGCTGTCAGTGTGGTTCTCCTTGGACCTGGTAGGGAGAGTGGTCGGATATAGGCTCCCCTTCAGCCTTCAGGACAGACAGACAGGCCAAGAAATAGACGATGGGGAGAGCTGTTTTGGAAGTTGCTGACAGCCTTTTTGGTGTTTTTTGATAAAACTCAACTCTTTAGAGTTCAAGCTGTCCCATAAAAGGCTGCCAGGCCTTTGCCAAATTTATAGACTATACGTAAAATTAGCGAATTTTCTCCTCGGGCATACAGAAATTATGGACAGTTCTTTCTGAGGGCAGTTGACATGAATAAAGAAATAGCTGGGGCATGGGCTCACAGTCTCCTCGGCTCTTTACAGCTCATTGAACTGTCTTTATTGCATGCGCTAAAGGCTGGATCTCAGAGCTCTTTATTTATTTATTTATTTATTTATTTATTTATTTTCGCTTGCATCTAATTTTTCTCTGTGGCATTTTGAGAGTGCCCCACCCCTCACCCCAGTAACTGCACTTCAGCAGGAAAAATATTTTAAGCCCAAAAGAATCTTGGTATTTATCAAGTTCTGAGTACCATTCATCCCCATATGCTCTGGCGACTGTTGCATGCCTGGCACGTGCCTCCATCCTTGGACCATTTTCTTCTGTCCTGTGCTAAACGGGCCAGCATCACCTCTGCAGGTCAGGTGTCCTGTTGCTTTAGTGTTTTCCTGATCTTAAATGACAGGTGACATTTGACATCTGGCTTCTGTGCCTGCTACGCGGATGGCCCTGAGCCAGATTCAACTTACTGCTTACATCAGATTGTCAGCCTTTGAAGTTAGGGTATCCAGTGTCACTCATAGGTGATGTCACTGCACTCAGAATTTTAGAAATAAAATGGTCTAAACATGGGTGGCAGGGAGCACCTTCATTGGATGCCGAAGACATTGGTGGCGGTGGCTACTGAAACAGAGTGATGCCCAAATCCTAGGGTGTCTCGAAGTGGGCCAGTGATGTGCTTCCTGCCGGGAGGCTCACGGTCTTGCCCCTGGGTGGGCAAGACCCAGTTCAGACAGTGTGGCTACTGAGTGTTTTAATTCTCCTGTTCCAACTAGCCAGGCCCCTTCCACACTCAGAGACACAGACACTGAAGAGTTTACAGATCCTAGCAGAGTGTCAGAGGTGCCAGGAGAGAGCTCACCCGCCTTCGGGTGAAACCCAAGTGTGCTCCTCCTCCATGTCAGGGTTCAGTCCTTCCCTCCATTACAGGTTTGATTGCTTGGGAACCTGCTCCTAAAATTAGCACACGCTATTATTAGGCTGGTTTCTCTCTGTACTTGGCAGCACCTTTGGCTTTTTATCCTTGCTAAATGAGTTTAATCACTTGGGTTTCTTTTTATTTCAGCTTCAAAGTGCCTTTGGAAGACATGGGGTCTAAGTTGCTGGTGCATTTTTTGAAAAATGCAATGGGATGCATTAGCCCCAGCCTGTTTTTAGCTCTTTGATTCATGCTGAGTGTAAACGTTGCCTTTGCTCTTCTGCCCATGAGATAAGTCTACCTGGTTGGGTTGGCAAGCTGGTTGGGGTCACTGTGCCATGAGACTCCTAGCCAGTCAGCATTGGGAGTGGGGGATGACAGAGGAGTGTAGGTTCCCACTCCCACCAATTTGGGTGCTTGCTGAAGCTGAAGGGACTGCCAGGTTGGAACAAGAGCACCCTCACCTGCATAGAAAGGTTTCTCTTCAAATTCACCCATTCTAGAAACCTTTAAAAACCCTAGGCTGAAGGAATCTTGGTGTCTCTCTCTGGCCGCAGTGTGAGATGTGTCCAAGGAGTGTTGTTCTTCGGGCAGAACAGGAAGACAACCTGACTCCACCTCAGTTATATTCCCATGACATACATAACTTCTACTCTATAATTTGTAGAGTCTGCCTTCCTTCTTTCCCAGTGCCTCCCCATCTCCTACCCTCTCTCTAGATAGAGTCAAACACCAGTGAGATGGACTGTGGGTGGGTAGCCTTAGTCACAGCCCTGAGCTTCTCAGAATTCTAGGCCATCTGGACAACTCAGGATCCAAAGGGTCAGAAACTGCACAGCTCTCCAATATTCATGGCTGCAAACTGAAGATCTTTCCCAAGAGCTCATAGAGAAGTATCTAACCCAACCAGCAAACGGAAAAGTCACATCAACCAAACTTGAGGTGGGGGTGGGGAAAAAGTTGATAAATTTCTCACATTCCGGCCATTCTGATTAGCCTGGATAAGGTGACTGTGTCCCTTGAAAGATATGTTTTAATGGCTTTCATTGTTTCAGTAGGTTCGCTGAGGTCTCCCTCACATACACTGTGCATTCAGTGACAGTGAGGTGCTTCTGCTGAAGAAGAGGACAGTCTCCGTGTGGGCCCCAGCTGCATCTGGAACCTCTCACACAGCATTTTATCTGTAGCAGAATGAGTCCCCTTTCCCCCTGAGAAGTCGTGAGTGCCATATCCCTTTAAGGGCACTTAAAGTGAGCAGAAATTGAATAATCTCTGCAGTTTGCTGTGGCTATTTCCTCCTGGCATAGAATGAGAATGAGGTCGGAGATGCAGGGAGCTAGAGAGCGAGGGAGGAGCCCACCATCATCTTCACTCGGTCTAACCATCCACCTTCAGGCCGGCTGAAAGGAAAGCACGGATAATCCGAATGTCTTCTGAAAATTCGAGTCTTCTCTATGAAACAGATGGAAACAAACAAAAAAAAAAAAAGCAGAGTGGTGAGGAGCCAGAGGGAGGAGAATCGTCTGCACCACTGAGCTTGATACAGCACAACCCTACAACCTGGAGCTTCCCCTCTCCTCTCACATCCCTGACAGATTCTCAACAAAAGGCAGCCTCTCTTGTACACAGTTCTCGATCATTCTGCTTTGAAGGAGATGGAAGGACAGACCAGATCTAGAATGTGACTGTGGCTCTAGGATTTGGAGATCTGGTGTTTTTAACTAAGTTGACTACTCTAAAACTGATAAGGACCTGTCAAATCTCCACTTGCCTAGGGGGAGTGTGGGTCAGCCCTGGGCTCCCAGATCTCCGCTCAACCCCCACCACCGGAAAGTAGAATCAAAGCTATAAATTTGTCATGATGATAACTACTGGCTTTATTCTGATCCTGTACCATGACACCATCCAAACTCGGAAGGGGAGTTATTTATATGTCATGTGGCTATTTATGCACAGCACTGGGCAGGGTGCTGTGCTAACTAAATTAGCCCAATCTAATCCACTCTTATTCTGAGAAGCATGTGGTCTATGGTGAACTCAGGCATGTGCATCAAAGCTTTGGTGAGGAAGTCCTTGCCTGTTAGAGGCAGATTTATAGCAAATGCTGCCAGGGCTCCTCTAGCCCCCAACAGTGACTACCTGTGTCCCTGACCTCTACAGTTTCCTGCAGATATTGATATCCACTCTGCCCACGTATTCCAATGGTAAAGCTATCAGCCAGTGACCCACCTCAATCGAGGCAGCTGGTAATGAGGTATAACTACTCCAGCTCCATCATGAGATGCACACCCTCACTTTCTCTGGGTTTCCCACAGGTTCAAGCAGCAGTTATGAAGTACAGCAACTGGTTGCCTCCCCAGCCCCCT
Source organism: Mus minutoides (assembly GCA_902729485.2). Lineage (NCBI taxonomy): Eukaryota > Metazoa > Chordata > Mammalia > Rodentia > Muridae > Mus > Mus minutoides. The sequence goes on along the minus strand of CACVCL010029348.1, from coordinate 35,324 downwards.
GTGGTATACACTTCCCTCCATTGTCCCCCACAACTCCAAAGCAAAAATTCTTGGTAGTAAAACATAGAGAAAATTTTAAAGTTTTAAGTGGAAAGTAAATGGTGTTGGGGCTGGGCACACAACCCAGTGCTCACATGGACAAGGATGTGGGTCCCCTTCCCAAGTATCAAAGAGAAGTAGCACTAAGAAGTCAAAAACCTAAGACTATACATTGTAAAACTTCAATTAATCTTCTCAGAAGCGTTTGTTATTGCTTATTAAATAGCCAACTGGTCTACCTAAGAAATCACACACCTGTCAGGTCAAACCTGCCTTTCCTTCAAAATCCAAAAACCTTCCTGTTACAGCTCTAAACATATCATGTTCTTCATCATGGCCCACCTCCCATACAATAACAACAATAGATGATGCAGGTAGTAGAGTTGATGCATACCCTTCCAAATGTCTTGCACACATTAACCCATTTATTGATCATCCAATTCACATACCAGCCTAGGAGACAGTACTGTTCTTCCGTGAAGCCCAGGGGTATTTAGCAACCATCCTAAGCTCCCAGAGCTGCTAAGTACTGGAACCAAGACGGCAAAGATCAGCAATGCACCCTCCAACCACTATAAAAACTGCCAGTACTCATTACCTGTATCACATTTAGATTCCCTCTCATTCTTTAGGCTTCTCTGGAATATAAGCCTTTTGAAGAGTACATAAGATTAAATTTTACACAAGACTCCTTTCATGCTTCACTTAAAACTTTGAAGTGAAAGATTGCCTGTGTCAAGACCAGACTGTGCTCCTGAACTTAAATTCTCCCATGACTCTCATCATAAGGCCATGCTATAAATACTTTACCACAGCCTAAAACGTCCTGTTGGACTTGTCCTCAGACCCCTGTCCAGGCTCTCTTACCTTCCTCAACATCAGTCGTCATGGCCTTCATTTCAAGAAAGCATTCAGCTTTCTCCTCCTACGATGTCACCATAGAATGGATGTCTAAGGAAGTCTCCTGCAGCTGCAGACTCAGTCAGCTTCTCCTCATCCAGAGGAGGGCCTTAGCCTCTCAACCTCAGCAAATGCCTCCCAGATTCAGCTCTCATTTAACAATGCTATAGAAGAGCCTTCTTCTTTCCTGAACCTTAGGTCATAATCAGGCACACAATGGGATTGCTTGTCTAATGAGTCCTAGGACAGTCTCTGCCTCACCTTTGTGTCACATCTCTCATGTCTAAAGTGATACGGAGTGCTCCTTAGCACACAGTGAGTGCTCTTTAACACAAAGTGAATGTTCCTGATCGCATAGTGGGTGCTCCTTTGCATACACTGAGTGTTCCCTATCACATAGTGAGTGTTCTATGTCTACTGAACAAAGATCCAATGGAGGACAGGTCAATCCATTCAAATCCATTCAGACAGTAGACCTTAACATTTTTTGTCATTATTTCAATGAAATTAAGCCAAATAACAAAACAACTGAGATAAGTCAGGAAAGCTATTGAGCCTTCCTGGACACTGTACAGGCTCAACCAAACTCTGGAGGGCTGGCAGTAGTGGAAAGAAAGCACTGACTCAGAACAGCTAGTGGGACCAAGCACTGATGGGGGTGGCCCTGGCTCAGTGGGACCAAGCACTGATGGGGGGTGGCCCTGGCTCAGTGGGACCAAGCACTGATGGGGGTGGCCCTGGCTGGGGAAAGTGCTTCTTTCCTTCTTCCCAAATGGTTTCCACCAGAAACATCATAAAAGTGTGAACTAAACACAGCCAGGGTGGAATCAGACCACCGGGTGAGAAAGGGGCTTGGTAGGAATACACCCTCACACTCTTACCAGCAAGGCAACTCGGGGGGGCGGGGGGATGTCCAAAGGTAAATTGAGGAAAATAAAAGTTGTCAGGAAGGTAAAAGCATCCTCAAGACCGGACATCCTGAGTTTTGGAAAGCTTGACTTTTTCCTCAAGAACACGTATTCTTCCCTTCTCCATGTCTTCCTCAGTACTGGTCACCAGACTCTATCTGCATTTCATTTCCAAACCATGTGATGGTGCCCAAGATGGTATCCTACCTTATAAGGACTGGCTTCAAATCAGCTTTGTGGTGTGGATAAGTGATCTGACCACTTTAACTCACATTTTTTTCATTGCCGAATACAAGGTAGATCCCAGGTGGTCAATGGGGGGCGGGGGGTGAAATGGTTCTCGAACCTGTGAGATCAGGTATAGGGAAGCTCTAAGGGCATCTCCAGTCCTATGATGTTTAGCCAATTGAGTTGACTATCTCTTTCCCAAGACCCCCCAAGATGGCTGCACAATCATGCAGGTTTTGTTTGGGTTTTTTTTTTTTTTTCGCCCCTGGAGAAGAAAGGCATTTCCCCATGGGCCATGCTTACTTCATTTTTCTGCAATTCAGATGCTCTTTATTGGCTCTCATTTTGGAGGAAACTTCTGGAAGGAAATACTTTTCCTAACCTCAGTCAGTACTGTTGAGATAGAAGAAATCCCCAAGAAATAAACCACAGGTTTGGCTCACAGGTAAACAGCTTTTAGCACCATGGCTTCTGGGAGCATCTGTAAAATTCAAGTGTCTGAGAAACACAGAAAGCTGGACTTTTGACACGAGTTCAGGATATCTTGCATACAAACTTGCATTTTAGCATCTCAGTTCCACTGGAGAACATGAACCTCCTGCAGCTGGGACATAACACTCTAGAGTCTATGTCTTCCTCTGCACTGAGTGGAGACACTTCCTGGAATATTCAACCCTAAGTTCTAATAACTGGGTAACCCATGAACAGTGTTGACAAGTGTCCCCATTTGCCCTTGAGGTGATTTTTAAAAACTATATATCAGGGGTCTAGCATTAAAGAGATGAATATACGCACGTGTGAGCATGTATGTGTGTGGGTGGTGCACTAGAATAATTTCTGTATGTCAAGAATTTACTAATATCCTACCTTTGGCGAAGCATTTACCTGACATTTTGGGAAATGCATGCACGGTATCAATTCCCATCACTGCAGAGTTCCTCTGGCTAAACTGCAAAAACACTAGCCATGCAGAAGGACCCTGCTTTGCTGTGTGTCCATACACACATGTGGTGGGGGGGACCAGAAGTTCCTAGCAGGTGTTTCCACTCTCATTCGCCACATTGCCCTTTGAGACAGGGTCTCTCACTGCACAGGGGTCAGCAGCTTGCCACGCAGGCCTGCCAGTGAGCTCCAGGGATCTGTCCGTCTCTGCTCTCCCAGCAACAGGGTTACAGATGAGTACACCATAATTGTCTTTTGTGTTGAACTCAGATCCTCAGGCCTGTGCTGTGAACAGTTTTACCCGCAGAGCCCTGTACCCATCCTCCAAACTGTGCTTTGATTCACTTTGTCACATGGTACAGGCACTGATACCCAGAATTCTTACTCCTGGATATCAATTACTCTGAAAGACTTCTAATCAGAGGGGTCAAAAGTAAGATTGTCAACCACACCTTTATCATTTTCCGACCTCAAAATAGCTCTTGAGTTTTAGGTTGATCTTTTCCCTGGCTAGAAGCATGCCTTAAGAGGGCTATCTCAGACCTACTGATGGGAAGCATGCCTTAAGAAGGCTATCTCCGACCTACTGATAGGAAGGCTATGATTCCAAGATTGAGAGCACAGAAGCCTTTGGATGTTTCAAGGTGGAACTGCAACAAAAGGATGAACCAATTCCCTGCTTGCATTGGTCAGACTGTGAAGCCGGAGTCAACGCCAAGGGTTACAGTGTCTCCGCTGGGTCAAGCTAGGTCCTTGGACCTTGGGTATAGTAAATGCTTGCCAGAGCCTACTTTCTGCAGAGTCCCTCCAGGGCCTTGTTGGATTCTGTCCATCCCCACCCCACTCCCTGCTCAGGAGTCTGGCTTTGTAAGCCTTACTGGAACTCGAATTGGAAGAATATTATGTTAGTGATGTTACGTCTTTCCGAATACAACCAGTGCAATATGGCAGTATTCGTCTGTGAAGGACACAGTGTCCATTCTTCCAGTAGCTGACCCTAATTTTCTGGGTCCAAGCAAAGCTGGTTTTTCATAACTGATGAAAATATGTCAAGTGTGCCACCTCTTAATTTTAAAGATTTCTGGGGACTAGAGAGCCGATTCAGTGGTTAAGAGCACCTAAGACTCTTGCAGAGGAGCCAGGTTCAGATCACATCACCCAGATGGTGGCTCACAATTGTCTGTAACTGCAGTTCCAGGGGATCCAGTGCCCTCTTCTGACCTCTCTGGGCACCAGATATTCACACGGTACACATACATACATGTAAGCAAAACACTCAAACACATAAAATAAAATTAATAAAATAGCAAGATTGGTGGACCATCACACTTGTAGAAATAGACTCTACCCCACACCTCCTGTACCAGTTGCAAGCTCCCAATTGGACACTGATGGACCAGTAAGCAGGATGTGGTCTGACAAACCAGGAAGTCTCATTCCTGACAGGGCTAATCATCTGCTTTCCAAAGTGTCTGTCAGTAACTCCCAAAATATAGAACTCCAAGACAGTTTTCTCTGGTACATGGGATCCCTCAGGATTTTTCTCTGCCCATCTATCTTAGTTCAGGTTTGTATTCCTGCATAAAACAACATGACCAAGAAGCAAGCTGGGGAGGAAAGTGTTTATTCTGCTTACACTTCCACATTGTTATTCAGCACCAAAGGAAGTCAGGACTGGAACTCACACAGGGCAGGAAGCAGAGGCCACAGAGGGGCGCTGCTTACTGGCTTGCTTCCCCTGACTTGCTCAGCTTGCTTTCTAATAGAACCCAGGACTACCAGCCCAGGGAAGACACCACCCACAATGGGCCCTCCCACCCTTGATCACTAATTGAGAAAATGCCTTACAGCTGGATATCATGGAGGCATTTCCTCAAGGAAGGCTCCTTTCTCTGTGATAACTCCAGCTTATGTCAAGTTGACACACAAAACCATCCAGTACAACTGACTCCTTGTCAACTTGACACAAAAACACATCACTATTAAGTCTCAACCCTTACTTTCTTATTCATCCCCAAGATCCAAAAGTTCCACAGTCTTTACAAAATTCTTACATACTAAAATTTCAATCCCTTTAAAATATCCAATCTCTTTTGAAATTCGAAGTCTCTTTACAATTCAAAGTCTCCACTAAAATACTTATTTACTTTAAGAGGGAAAAATGTCAGGGCACAGTCAATCAAAAGCAAAATCAGACTCTAACCATCCAATGTCTGGAATCTACTCACAATCTTCTGGGCTCCTCCATAGGCTTGGGTCACTTCTCCAGCCCTGTCCTTTGTAGCACATAACTTGTCTTCTAGGCTCCAGCTGCCTGTACTCCACTTATGCTGCTGTTCATGGTGTCATCTCATGGTACTGGCAGCTCCAAAACACTGCTGTCTTCTGCACTTTAGAAAATAGCCTTTCATAGGCCCTTTACATGGTGTTAAGCCTCAACTTCTCTGTATGACCCCTTCAATCCTGGGACTTCAACTGTCACTGAGGCTCCACCTTCACCAATGGCCTCTCACAATACCAAGCATCAGCTGAAACCCCTTTATGTTTCAAAATCAGTACCACCTGGGTGACTCTTATACATTCTAAGTCTGGCTGCCAATAGGAGCTACAGCCGTGGCTGCTTCTGGAACTCAGCTTCTCTATGATCTAAGGAAACATTTTCCAGAAGATTTCACCTTAGTGATGCGGTCTTTTTTTTTTTTTTAAATCACTGCTAATTTCTTAGCTCCAGCTAACCAGCATCAATTATCTTAGTAATGCAAAGGTTTGGCTTTAGTGGTTCTGGTATCTTGTATCATATCATAGCTGATTATTCAGCCCCAGCTAACCAAAGCCACAGAATCTTTACAATCAAAACAGCAACAACCTTGATAAGAGTCTTTGATCTTCCCTCTGAAATTTCACAAGCCAGGCCTCCATTGTTTTCACTGTTCTCAACATTATCTTCCAAGCTCCTACAGAACATCCCATAAGCTCTTAACACCCCCAATGGCTCTTCTAACTCAAAGTTCCAAAGTCCTTCCACATTCCTCCCAAAAACAGGGTCAGGTTGTCATAGCAATACCTCATTCTGGGTACCATGCCTGCCTGTATGCTGTCACACTCCCACCTTAGCGATGATGGACTGAACCTCTGAACCACTGTAAGCCAGCCCCAATTAAATGTTGTCCTTAGAAGAGTTGCCTTGGTCATGGTGTCTGTTCACAGCAGTCAAACCCTAACTAAGACACCATTCATGAAATGGATCTTTTTGGTGTCTTTGGAGACACAATTGTGTCATGTGATTTTTTTTTTTTCTGGAAACTGTCTTATAAGAGGATGTTTTGGTAAGAACAGAACATGTAGTGTTTTCTAGAAGCTGCTTGGTGAAAGGGCACATGATAGCATGCTGGAGTGGATGCTTGCAAGGACACATGATGTTTGGAAAGAGTATAAGTATAACCTAATAGCCAGTGGATGGTGCTATGGCATTGGTTTGCCTTGCCACTCTCTGCTGGTCTTCACTGGTCTTTGCTTATGATGCTCTAGCATTGGTTCGCCTTGCCCCATGATGCTCATCTTTGCTTGTCATGACTTCATAGAGAATAACTCACCAAAGAACTTTTCATGATATTCCAACCACTTTTTGCCACTTTGGTGGACATGGGAGGATTGGCAGAGCCTCATGGTTTCTTCTGGGCCAAACTGCCATTGCTAATTCATGAATGGTGTTTGCAAGGGGGTCGAGCTACCACTGCTGATTCATGTGAACTGAACTTCTGATGTCCTGACAAAGAAGGTTGGACACACACCCTTTAAACAGGTCCACATGCCCCTTATCCCTATTAATCTTTCCTTTCTACTTCCTCTGGTTGATGGTGGAATAGAAGGGAGGTTAAAGTGTTTAAGAAACCTTATTAAAGGGGGTTTTGAAAAATCTAAGACTACACATCTATTTTCCCCTTTCCTAAGTCATATCTACCTGCATGAAAACTAGCCTCTTCTGAATCAAGATTAGAGGTGATGCAGGGAAAACAGAGTACCCTCCCGGGGCTCTTAGTCTCATTAATAAAAAATATAAAAATTGGGCTTAAAGAAAAGCCCAAGGACAATTTTATTAGGCTTTAAAAGAAAACCCTCCAGGCAGGTAAGCTATAAATCTCAGAAGCTTCTGAGGAAAGGAGAATGGAGAGGAAAAGGAAATAAGACATGCCACTCAAGCTAGCATGGATGTAAAAGAGTTGCTAGAATAGCAGCCATCTGGCAGGGAGGGAGTTTTAGAGAGAGTAGGGAGAACCCACAAAAATTGGGGAAGCCCAAAATGTTAATGAAAGCATGCTTAGAAAAAATGGAAAGGGGAAATTGGACTTACACAGCTGTGTGGCTGTGGCCTCTAAACTCCTACATTAGGGGTGGGATTCTGGGAAGAAAAGGTACAGCCTCTCATTAGATGAATAATTATTCTACACATTTCTTTAACATGACTAAACCTTTCTAGGGGTGGTCCCTTGACCAGGTGAATGACCCATCCCATCTAGGATGTCAAGTCTCCACCCAGGCCAGAGATTTCAATCTCTTGACCTTAGAAGTTTTGCCTTATGGTACCTTTTTGCTACTATAACAGAAAGTTTAAAAATAGGAAGTCAAGATGTGCCTCTCGGTGTGTTTGCCAGTCTGGAGATCTGCATGCCCTCCTATGTGCTCCAGGGCAAGTCCACTGACTTAAGCTGGGACACATTCTCCAGTTTGAAGCTCTTTGAGGCAAAGAAAAGAAAACAATAAGGTTGACTGTGGGAAGCAACCAGAGATGCTCCACACAGAGGACCCACAACTTGTGCTCAGGGGCCAAGAGCAATGAGCTAGCTCTGGGCCACTTGCATGAGAGGATGATAGGAGTGCACAGAGGGCCTGGCTCCTTCCTCTTCACCATCCCTCAGGAGCAGGCTCTGAGCAGCGACTGTGAACCATGGGCACAAGTGACAGAGGCGTCCAGGACAATGGCTGGCATTGGAAAATCTAGGACAAAGGAATCCTATGTGCCAGTCAGCATCAGAGAATGGTTATCCTGAATAGCATATATGAAACCCAAGACATACTCTGATTTTGTAGCACCTAAACAGTGATGTTCACAGAGGAACCCCAGCCCAGGTATGCATGACGGCATCTAGCAGTGTGTATACAGTGTGTGCAAATGTATTCACTGGGCAAATGTAACAGTGTTGGTCTTAAACCACCCTAATGGCTGTTTTACTAACATAAATGGTAACACAATATGTTGAAGACGTTTCCTGGTTTCTTCTACCAAAATGAATTGCAAAGTTAAAGGACTTAATTGTTTAAAGACCAAACTAGAAGCTACCCTGTGTAAATTATAGGGTCTGAGAGTGGCTGGTCTTCTGTTCTGGTAACAGTGGCAGGGATTGCAACAGTAACACACTTCCTAAAACCAAACACAATCAAGCAAATGTAAGAAGACTATAATAGCCTCCAAATTCATTAACATAGAAAGCACTTTTGCAAAGTCTAAGGCCAACAGCCAGAACAAATGGCAATGCAGCAAACAGTCAAGATATTTAAGGTTCAAATCTATTGAAATAAGTTAGATGAATTGGCACACTGCTATAACCCCATCACTGAGAGGCTGGGGCAGGGGGATCATAAGTTCTAAGACAGCCTGGGCCCCACAGAAAGATTTTTATCTCAGAAAAGAAGAATAAAATCAGTGCAAAGCTGTGCCCCTCACACGGGAAACAGGCAAAGAGCATAATCAGCATTTCATGAGATCAGACAGACAGACAGACAGACAATAAGCTTGTTTCTGTTTTAAGTGAAACTGTTTAAATAGAAACAATTTTTGTTGATGTTGGACATTTAGAAAAAAACAGCAAAAACATAGGAGACCAATTTTTCCAATTGACCACTTCATACTAGATATTAAAAGGAAAAATCTTCACATTTCAGTTGATATTGGAATTCCACATTTTACCAGAAGAGATAATAAGATAACTTAATGACAAAATTAAATACACAATAGGTTGTTTCTTAGAGGTAAATATTACTGAGTATGCTATAGAACATAGGGTAATTTCAAATTATATTGGGAAAGTGTTCAGGACTATTAAGGTTTAAAGCAGGTTTAAAGCCGTGGTCCTATTATTTAGATGTACTTATTTTGCAGGGCTGGGGAATCAAACCCAAGGCCTTGGACATACTAAGCAAACATCATACCACTGAGCTTTACCCTTAGGTCCTGTTATGTATTTACAAACAGTAATTTTTGTTGATAATTCATATGCAAATGTAATATATGCATATGTAAATTGTTCTTGACTTACAATGGAGTTGCACCCAATAATCATACTGAAATTGGAAATGTCCTAGGGCTTTCATAGCTTAGCAACACAGCACACAGTGGGGTGGAAGTTGCTTCCTCTGGTGACTGAATGTCCAGCCTGGCACTCAAGTGGACCAGATTCAAAATGCAGCCTCTGTTGAACATATGGCTCTCACAGGACCACAAATGGAAATGTTAAACCAAACCAACCTGAGTTGAGTAGTGACTTAGGTATTTCAAGTGATAACTTGCTTTCTTTGCAGAGTTTATAAACATTCTATAAGCTTGTAAACACTAGGTTTGTTAGTAACATTATAAAATGTAACAAAAACATATAAACAACAAACCACAAGGCTTAGGTTTCTCCCTCCAAACTAAGTGGCTTCCATTGACTATTTCCATAGTGGAGGCTGCTCTCTCTCTCCTTCCCCTGACCTGCATCCAGCTCTTAACAATTCCTTTCTCATTGTGAAGGAATTATCCAGAACCCCAAGCTCGCTCATTCAATTTGCTCCCAACCTTTCCCTTACTCACTATTCAATTAACATTGGCTCATTTTAAGTCTTGCTATTTTAAAACCTGCTCTGCTTAATCCATCTGTTTGTTCATGGGAGGCTCCCTTTGTCCTCCTGAGCCTTCACCCTCATCAGAACACAAGAGGATGTCTGTGAATAAGTGTTATCCACAGAGATACCTCCACCCCTCCAGTGTTTGTTCTCTGAACTGCTAACTGGACTAGGTAGAGGGTTCCACCTTACACCAAGGTGACCCAAACAGGCCAACACATTCATACTGAAATATTGTATAGATGTAATCTATGTGACTGCAGCCTCGGCCAGCATTGGGCTCCTGAGGTGGCTTTACAAAAAGAGCTTAATTGCCCCAGGTGTCAGTTGTTTCATTTCCAAAGTGTCACACAGTATCTAAGATGACTTCTGAACCTAGAATACAATGTTTCCTTATCAACGTGAGTCACATTGTTCTAGCAAGCCTCTCAAAGTAGCTCACAGCCCAGAACCAGCACAAAGGTTCTTTTACATCTGTTAGCCCATTGGAGTGGAAATTTCTGGTTTCTTAACAGCTCAGTTGTGTCGTGTGATGTGTTTCTGGAAGCTGTCTAGTGAGAGGGCATGTGATGTTTTTCCTGAAAACAGACACTTGATTGGGTGTGTGATGTTTAGAAAGAATATAAAGGGAACCCCACACACAGTGAGAGCATGCTTTTGCACTGCTGCTCCATGCAATGTTTCGCTGTCTTTGCTGGTTATTACTGCTCTTTGCTGGTCTTTGCTGGTCTTAACTCTGTAGAGAGAAATGCATCAAAGAACTTCTCACGGTATTCTGACTGATTCTAGCCGCTCTGATGACCCACCGTGCCTTGCTGTCTCTGATGGATCGAGCTGCCACTATTGATTCGTGTTTGGTTTTTGCTATTGAACTGGACTGCTGGTGTCCAGACAACAAAAAGTGGAATTGCCCCAAGGAACTACTTCTAAACATGTCCACAACACCCTTTTTACATTAGCCTCCTTTTCCCCCTACCTGTAGTCAGTGGGTTAGAAGAGAGGCTGAAGTTCTGAAGAACCTTAAATAAAGTAGGTTTTGAAAAAATTCTAAGTCTACAGTCTATCTTAGAAATGATTCCAATGTCTGTTGCATGTTATGAGTAATGGCTATTTTCAGTATTTTCCTCTGGTTTCTCTCACCCTTTATCTTCTCTCCCATTTCATCTTCTAATCAAGGGCTGACTTTTTATTTTCTACCCTAAAGAAGCTCATCATTTGCGATGCTTTTTTTTGTGCACATCACAATTTATCATAACTGTGTTGCTTCAAAGTAAAAGGACTAGCTCTAGAAACAGAAAAGCAAGAACTGCAGGAGATGCCACCTAAGAGACCTAGGATTCCATACCTTCCTATAACACCCTGTGTTCCCCACCCCTGCATCCAGAACACAGCAATACTAACTCAATGCACTGAAGAAGGGCTGGAGATGTGGTGCAGTTGTTAAGATCATTTACACAGGACCTGAGCTCAGTTCCCAACATCTGCATGGTGACTCAGTCATCTGTAATTCCAGTTCCAGGAGATCCAGTGTCCCATTCAGCCATGTGCAGGCACTGCACATATGTGATGCACATGCATACATGCAGGCAAAACACTCATACACTTAAAACAAAGATAATAATTTTTTTAAAAAAAGCCAACACTGCAGATGAAGGGGAACTGGGTCAGCAGACAGCACCAAGCAAATGCATTTCTGACAGCTTCTCTGGGTGGCAGTTTTTCATAAAACTATGCACATCCCAGCACTCGGGAGACAGAGGAAGGCAGATTTCTGAGTTCAAGGTCAGCCTGGTCTACAAAGTGAGTTCCAGGACAGCTAGGGCTATACAGAGAAACCCTGTCTCAAAAAAACAAAATGAAAAAAAAAAAACTATGCACATTACTTGACATATGACCTAACATGTATGAACATTTATGACAGAGAAATAGAAGTGTTACCACTCAAAAGCCTGTATGCAATGCTCTTAGCAGCCTTGTTTGTAATCACAAAGTAAATCACCCTGTAGGCTATAGTTTCTGCTGTGGATGAGCGGTTAAACAATGCTATGCCAGGACATCCTACCGGGTGGAAAAAGGGACAAATAGTTGACCCACTCTGACCACAGAGGACTAAGCTGGGCAGCAAAACAAACCATATCACAGGTTGCATGTGTGATCCTACACTACATCTGTGAGATGGGAATGCTGTGAGAAATGGCTGACATAGTTTGCTTCTCTGTCACTGTGGTAAAACACTAACCCAAGCAACCTACGGAAGAACGGGTTCCTTTGGCTTGTCAATCATACCCCATCACTGAGTGAAGCCATCAGGAACCCGGAGCAGGAGGTGATGCTGAGGCCTTGGAGGGACTCATTGTCAAGGATTGCTCAGCCTTCTTTCTCATACAACCCAGGCCCACCAGACCACCCTCCACACCAACTATTAATCAAGAAAACGCCCTATAGGTTTGATGGAGGTGATTAATTATTCTTTTTTCCCAGGAAGATCTAGGTTGATCTCAAATGGGCAAAAACCTAAAGACCATCAGGAAGGGAAGAATGCAGGCATCCTGGAGGGGGCTGCCCTGTATCATCATCTTGGCAGTCACTCGGGATATGATCACATAGAACACAGATTCACACACACAAATACACATACACACCATACATATATCACATATGCACACAAATATACATACAAACACACACAGAGACACACAGAGATACACACATACACAAATACACAGAGAGGTGTAGTAAACAAGGGTGTGTAGATCTGATGAGACCCAAACCTAGCCACTACACTACACCGCTATCGATTTTCTGGCTCTAATACTGTATTGCAATCATGTAAGACCCAGGGAAAGGGTGTGGGCTAGCCGGATGGACATGCATGCAGAGTGGAGACCTAGAGAATCTGCCGCCGTTTTGAATTTCTCTACAACCCTGTCTTGTCAGAGGGAGATGCAGATCTCTCCCCTATAGTCCACTGCGTTTCCTGGAATTTTAACGACGCCTGGTTTGTGTGTTGCCATGGTGATGTTTAAAGAGGTGAGAACTGCGCAGTGCTGTACAGAGGCTCTGGCTCTCTCACAGAGGCCCAAGCGGCATCTCCTCAAAGCAGCAGATGCCCGCTGTCTCCCACCCGCTGAGCTTGGCCAACCTCACAGGTCATCAGCAGCCTGGGATGTCCGGAGCAGGGGGCAAGCGATGAAGGATGGAGACCCACAAGGGGTGCCGCACCGGCTTCCCTCACTGCCCCCCGGCTGGCGTGAAGCTGAGATGGTCTCAACGCCATCCCCTACAGGACCTATAGACCTGAACCCCAGGTGCCCTCAAGCAGTGACCTGCTCACGAACACACTCTCTGGGCTCTTCCTTTCTTCCTGTCACACTACCCACCCACTCCCAACTCCACTGCCCAGATGAAGCCAGTGAACCCCATCTCTGGGCTGGCTTATTCCAGGCCTGATTAATGGGAGGTTCCTACGCCATTCTTTCACAGCTCAGAGTTTTGCTTTTCCTAATCCACAGTAAAAGAAAAAAAACCTGCATGAAACATCATTGAAATTTAGCAAAATGTACTTTTAAAATATTCATTGATGGCTGCTGGTGATGACCTCAGTTCAAGTTTAGGCCCTCTGCAACATCTGTTTGCCTGGTCACCAATATGGACATTGACTTTAAGCTATGTGTTCAACACATGGCTGAAAAGCCTTACTAAAATTCTCATATGAGACCCTGTAGTCTGGGGCTAAAGGGGTAAGCTCAGCCAGTGAGATCACGTGCTGCTCCTGCAGAGGATCTGGTTCCATCCCCAGCACCCACACAAGGCAGCTCAGACGCTCTTAACACTGGCATCAGGTAATCCAATGCCATCTCTGCCCTCTGTGGACACTGCACATGAGTAGAGCATAGGTATGCACACAGGCAAACACATAAAAATATTCCTTTAAAAGATAAAAGGCACACTCATGGAAGCCACCCTCAAATGCATTCTTCCTAGAAAAGTGACACACAGTCACAGGCCACAAGGCTCAAGTAAGCATGGAACACTAGTACCGAGAACCCCAGTCTCTGGAGCGTATAGTGGCAATGAACTGTCCTTTGTCTAGTGGCATGGTAGCCATGGTAACGCCACGTGCAGATGATTCACCTAACTGAGGATGGAGTGTAAACAAACCTATTAGGCTGCCTGGAGGGAACTGCAGAACGGACATCTTCAGCAGTTGGCGAGAATGGCCTGCACGGTCCCCTCTGCAAGCGGTTACTATTTTAGAGTTCTCTCCATCTGTTATTAAAAGGTGCACGGTGAAGCAGTGTGCTGGGTACTGCCTCCTGCACGCCTGTGTTTACCAAGTCTCTTGCCTGGAGGTCATATGGTTGCCCTCAAAGCAAGAAGACCGCCAGGGCATCAGTGATGCCTGAGGATGTAAGTCTCAGAATGGCCCTCCATTAAATGACGTCTCTGCTGTGGTGGGAGAAGGGATGAGACACAAGCAAAGGGCCTGAGTGTTGAGTTTCCAAAGGGTAGCATGGGAATCCATCAGCCCGCCTCCTGCTGCCTTCTGCTGTCTTCTGCTGCCACCTCGCCCTGCCATGCCTCTGCCTGGCCATAATGGACTCTTATCTCTCTGGAACCACTAGCCAAAATGAAACTTCCTTCCGTAAGTTGTTTTGGGTCATGTGGTTTTCACAGCAACATAATAGGAACTAATACACTGTCCTTGTAGGAAGCATAACCATTAAGAATCTGTGAGATTCCAGAGGTGGAGGTCGGGGCCTCCTTTTGCTCTGACTCTTGGTGTCTGGTAAGCAGAGAACATGTGTAGAACAACATTCAGGTTTCCCCCAGACTGACCAGTACTCATGACTGGCCTGCACTGGCTGGCTGTGGATTCGGAAGTCCTTTGATTCATCAGAGAGGGATAACCCCAGACATCAGGGCCCTTCAGACGTAGTACCGAAAATCTTTGCTTTACTGTAGCGTTTGTTCCACCGTCCTGTCATGAGCCAGTCAGTGTGACCAGACAGCCATGAAGTCGGAGGGGCACATTGTGTGTGCCCTAGACTTTCTGGAGTCACAGATCCCAAGGCGATCTGATGCTCGCACAGAAATTAAACTGTGGAGCAGAACAGCGGCACCAGGAACAGAGCACACAGATATGTGAGACGTAGCTTTTGGCCCTGTCACTAGAGAAAAAGAATCCTTCAACAAATGGTTCAAGAGCTACAAGGTCTGTGAAGGGCAAAGTACACAATTCAACTGAAACCTCAACTACTTTAAGTGGACCAGGAGCCCACAGGTGAAACATGGAGCTAGGGAACGTCGAGGGGAAACCCTGAGGTCTGGGTTTAAGGAACAATTCCTAGGATGAGATACCCCAAAGTGAGTACAAGACGGGTTGTTGAACTAGCCATGGCTACCATTTTAAACTTTTGATCTGTGGAAATCACCATTAAGAGAATAGAGTGCATAAAATTACAGACCACAGAGAGAAGTTTTAAAAGCCAACAACAAGAAAAAGTAAAAACTGAACAAAGATGTGTATATGCCCTTTGTCAACAAAGACATAGAAGGTCCTCTACATCAGTGATAAGTGTGAAAACGTCAATCAAAACTGTAACTACTTGCCCCTGCAGACCTGTTACAATGGCTAAAACTGGAGGTCTGTCCAGATCACCCACTGAACAGACACAAAAGATCAGAATGTTTGCACACTCTTGGCAGAAAAATTCAAAAGGTAAAATCATTCTTTAAGATCTAGGAAGCTTCTTTTTAAAATTAAACATGCAGAATATAATGACATATGCCTTTAATCCCAGCACTTAAGAGGCAGAAGCAAGCAGATCTCTGTGAGTCCAAAGCCAGCCTGGTGCGCATAATGAGGTCACTCTAGGTTACATAGGGAAGCCCTCAGGGGAAAAGGAAGAGAAGGAAAAGGAGGAGGACAGGGAGGAGGAAGAGGAGGAAAGAAAAGAGGCATGGCAAGGTTCAGCTGTTCCACTCCAGATATTTACCCTGAAGGAAGCTAAGTGAATGTATTCATGGCAGTTATTTGTATAAGAGCTACAGACTGGAGAAAGACTGAAATCTGAAATTTGAATAGACGAGCAAACTGTAGTAGAGTAGAAACCGTTAAGCATTTAAAAGGATTACTGGTGCATGTTGTAACACTAATGGTTCTCAGAATAATAATGTTGAACGAAAGAAGCCAGATGAGAAAGATAAATCATTGTGTAATTCCACACACATAGGCACACACACACTACTACATGTACACACACAACACATATACACACACCACATATAACACACACCACATATACACACATAACACACACACCACTTCGACCAACACTTGCCCTTTTCTCTAGAGGTAAAGAAAATGAAGGCCAGAAGCCAGCTGGCTTTTCCAAAATCATATGCTCAATAGTGCCTAAAGTGGGTGGGTGGGGGACACTAGAAATTCTTGACTCCTGCCTTTGAGGGTTGAATTTGTCTGGACATTCAACACACACTGGTGGGGGCTTCTTTCTCCAGAGAAGCAGCTGGGTAACTGGGCAAACTCTCCTCTGAGATACAGCTTACCTGAGGTGATTCTGAACAAAAGAAAACACTGATCAGCATGGGTCAGAGACAGGAAAGAAGGATGTAGGATCACAGCTTTTCCTTCCTGATCTCAGGGTGAGAGGCTAGCTCAGGCAGCTTGGCTGAGTGGAGATGAGATTCCCATTTCTGCTGAGACACAGGCCTGGAGACCTCAAAGGGAAGCCTTCTTCAGAGACTCTGCCTTGGCCAAGTGTGTATTTGACAACAGTTGGGGCTCAGCCAGATCCACAAGGTTCCACAGGTATGGAAGACTTCCAGAAGCATCTCTATGGTGCAGAGAACATAGCAATAGTTTTTCCTAACCGGGGGCATGTGCTGAACTATTTAGGGGGGTTGTGCTCATTCTTACGGCGATATTACAAGATGATAGTAATGCTTCTTGTTTACAGTCACATATGAGATACTCAAGACTCTGAGAGCAATGGTGCATGTGTGTGTTTGTGTGTGCGTCTGAGTGTGTGCATGTGTGTGTGTATCTGTGTGTATTCATGTGTGTATTTCTGTGTGCGTCTGTGTGTATCTATATTTCTGTGTGTATGTTGTATATATTTGCGTGTCTGTATGTGTGCATCTGTGCCTTAGTCAGGGTTTTACATCTGTGAAGCATCTACCTCTGCCTTGTCAGAGACAAATCAGCTCACTGGGTTGCCCCTACCACAGTCAGCACCTAGCTCTCCCACAGCGTGTACTTGGGAAGTGGAAGTGAAAACTTAACTCTATCTGAACATCCTTGATAAGAAGTGTCTGGCAAGGCAACTCTTAAAAGGACAACATTTATTTAGGACTGGCTTAAAGGTTCAGAGGTTCAGTCCATTATCATCAAGGCATGAACATGGCAGCATCCAAGTAGGCACGGTGCAGGAGGAGCTGAGAGTTCTACATCTTCATCTGAAGGATGCTAACAAAATACTGACTTCCAGACAGCTAGGATGAGCATCTTAAAGCCCACACTCACAGTGACACACCTACTCCAACAGGGCCACACCTCCAAATAGTGCCACTCTCTGGGCCAAGCATATATAAGCCATCACAATCTGTATGTGTGTATCTCTGTGTGTGCATCTGTGTGTGCATGTATTTCCATGTGTGTCTATGTGTCTGTGTGTGCATATGCATCTATGTATGTGCATGTTCGTGTGTGTATCTATGTGTGTGAATGTGTGTATTTCTGTGTGTGTGAATGTGTGTATTTCTGTGTGTGTGAATGTGTGTCTTGTGTATGTTTCTGTGTGTCTTATGTATCTGTGTGTGCATGTGTATATCTATGTGTGTGCATGTTTATATTTCTGTGTGTGTGCTTGTGTGTATTTCTATGTGTGTCTTGTGTGTATTTCTGTGTATGTCTTGTGTGTGTATCTGTGTGAACATGTGCATGTATGTATCTGTCAGTCTGTGTGTATCTGTATGTGTGCCTGTGCATGTCTGTATCTGTGTGTTCGTGTGTGCATGTGTGTGTGCACACAGAGGCACAGGAGAACATATGTTATGCTTTGTCACTCTGTCTCATCCCCTTGAGACAGGGTCTCTCACTGAATCCCTAGCTAGGCTGACAAGCTCACATTCCCACCTACCCTCCCAACCCCAGTGCCCCAGTGCTGCTTCCAGGCAAGCCCACCATTTATGTGTGTGTTAGGATCTGAGCACCTTATCCTCAGAGCCAGCCCTCTTCCCCGTGAGCCATTTCTCCAGCTCATCAGTGGAACTGTTTAATGCCACAGGCCATTTACTCTGAGGTCTGCGTGAAGGCTGGATAAGTCCCAAATGGTGCTTTCACTCCCAGGCTGGATGGGTGTCAGGAGAAAATCCTCCAGCCTCTACCTCTGCCTTGTCAGAGACAAATCAGCTCACTGAGTTGCCCCTTCGGCAGTCAGCATCTAGCTCTCCCACAGCATGTACTTGGGAAGGGGAAGTGAAAGCTTAACTCTATCTGAACCACTGGACCAGCCCCTGGGAGGTGACCTTTCACCTCTGGGAACATCCTTGATAAGAATGTCTGGACACCTCAGTCTTGGGCCCGACACTGTTTATGTAACAAGACTTAGAATGGAGCCCTTGGGCCACTGTGCATGAGTTAGCCTGGGCAGGTGACAGTCAGTCAGTTACTCAGCCTGCTCACACCCATGCATCCACCATCCCAAGAATATCCTAGCCCTCAAGGCTTAGGGAAGTCCCTGCTGAGCAGAGATGTGAATGTTGCCTCACGTCAGCACAGAGGGAATCCAACATTGTCCACAGGACAGCCAATGTCTTATGCCTGGCTTTTGTGGAATAATCCTGGGAGCTCCCTTCTTTAATAATTTTAACCTTTAACCTTTTGCCTTTACCCTAATAAACAGTCACAGTGACTATAACACTCTTTGTGGATGTTTCTGGCAAATCATCAGGTGTGTGTGTGTGTGTGTGTGTGTGTGTGTGTGTGTGTGTGTGTTGTGTATTTCTGACAACCCCTTGTACAGCCAGCCTTCCCTAGTTCCAGACAGACCTCAGCCCTAATGACATCAGAGTTACATCTTTCAGAATGTAACTCTGTCCTGTCCTTTTTCCTGATTCTCTATGTTTTCCTTTACTAAGACCCTTGAACCTTCTTAGTGTAATCTGTTCTGCAGTAGCCCTCCCCAGCTGTGTGCCTTGGATAAGAAGCCCCCACCTCCTCCTTGTAACAATAATAATTAAAGAGGAGGTCAGGAATTTCAGAAGGAGCAAAATGGGGGAGGAGCAGGGCACGGAAGCAGGGTGATACAGATGTGTATAGTTCTCAAAAATATAATTATTTTAAAAAATGAAAAGATACTTGCAAGCAGAGAAGAGGATATGAGTCACCTCCAGCTGTGTATTGTGGAATGTGATGGGTTAGCTCCAGTACCCATCTGTTCTCTTTCCCCAGGCTAAAGCCTACACCAGCTGGACAAACAGGTAGCTAAAGAATATGGGTCTCAGTCTCTGATGTAGCTTGAAGTGACCACGTGACTAAGTAGTGGCCACTGGTATGAAATAAACATGTGATGTGGGACCCCCTTGGGGACAGCTTGAAGGAAGTAGGAACACAGACAGAAATGGCATCTGGCAGCTTCTTGGCCCACAAGAGGAAGTCACGTCCCAAGGCTGGCAGAACAGCGAGACCAAGGAAGTCTGGCTTCTGGAGACTCTCCGAAGCCCCTGCCAGGAGTGAACTGTCTTCACATTTCTTCCTCAAAAGGAGCAAGTGACCCAGAGTTTTGAGCTACCGTTCTTCTGAATTCTCTGGCCCACACAGCTGGGTCTTTCCCAACTGAAGCAGGGGTGTGCTGCCACCTCCTGAGGGACTGAGCGGGGCTCCCCCGGCCTCAGCAGCAGCTCAGGGATGATTCATTTAAAAGCCTTCTATTCTGGATACTACCCTCTCCGTTTCCTACAAACCCAATTACCAAGAGAACAATTGGATTTTTCCAAGTCCCTCAGAATGTTCTCTTTAAATGTTCTTGGTATTAAATAGTAACAGAATTTAAATGGCATCAACAGAACACACAGATGTGACGTGGTGATGAGTTACATAAATGGGGAGAGAGAGAGAGAGAGAGAGAGAGAGAGAGAGAGAGCGCCCAGGGACTGTGGCCAAGATGGAACAGCGTCAGACCACAGCAGGCTGACAGATCTGCCTCTGGCTTTCAGCCACCTTCTTGCACGCAGGCCCTTCTCTGGTTTAGGCTAATCTTCTCTGTCCATGGAGGGTAATATTAAAGGACCAGGACCATACCTCACTGTTCTGAGCACCAGGGCTGACAGTGAGTGAGTCCTTGTCACCGTCCTGCCAGTCACCAAGCCATGGGTGGGTCTGCACAGGGCACTGTGCCAGCACTTTCTCTTCTGTTGTGGCAGTGGCCCTGTGAAGTAAGTATGGCTGTTCCCACCGTTGCTTTACCCATCGGTAAAAGATCTGGAGAGAAGTAAAATCTCATCCTCAAATTCCTCAGCAACCAAGAGGCAGGGTGGGGATTTGAACCCGTCCGTGTGACTCTCCAGAGTCTGTGCACTCTCAGCCACGCTGCACTGTGAAAGGTAGATGCAGTGTCAGGCAAGGGGAAAAAAAAAGAGAAGGAGGGAGGAAGGGGAGGAGGAGGAGAGGGAGGAGGAGGAGAGGGAGGAGGAGGAGGAGGAGGAGGAGGAGAGAGAGGAAAGATGGGGGAAAAAGAAGAGAAGAGAGAAGAAACCAACCAGTACTTGATTCGCTCATACTTTTCACACAGAGGGCCAGGATGAACCCACAGGACACAGTCTTCTGCCCGTTTGTGGATTTTGCTCTCCACAGACACACAGGACCTCTGAGACTCACACCTACAAGACAAGGGGAAAGAGGCAAGGAAAACACAAAAGTATGCCCCCAAATTCCTAGCAGACAGCCTCTTGTGGCCACTGGTACCTGCAAGGGATTCTGAGTGAATGAATGTCCTTAGTGCATCTGTTGGTAAGGCAGGGCTGAGGGTTGGAGCTTGGGTGGTAGGGCAGATAATCTGCATTACAACCTTGTAACTGATTTCTCAAGCTCACCATCCTCCACAGAGTTTTCAGTACCCTGCTCCTGCCTGCAGCCACGCCCAGTGAATCCCCTCGCCCTGCTCCCAGCCTTCCTCTCCTGCCACCCACAACAGAGGGACCCCAGAACCACACCGTGACCTCCACTATCCACCAGACTTTCAGAAAACCATCCAAGAGTTTAAATCCCGTTTCTGGAGCTTTGGTGAGGCTTGACTCTTAAACCAGAATTAGGAAAGAATGTTCCAGAACCCAGCCTTTCTCCAGCTGAGTATGAGCCATGCTGTAAGACTCGGGTGGTTGTTGAAACCTAGATATGCCTTCAAACAGAGTCTTAGTGTGGAAAAACAAAAACAAACAAAAAGCCCTCTTAACAGGAAGGATATACCTGACCGTGAGATATGGCCAACAAGAGTTGGATGCCAAGATCAAGTTGGATCTTTGTGACTTGCTTTGGTTTCGTCAAACAGCAGCAAAATGAGTTAAGAGGGTCCTGGGATCCCAGCAAACGGAAACATGAATCAACAGCCTCAGCTCGCATGTTGGAACGTGTAGTGGATGGAGTAGGGTAAGACTCTGGGTGGCTCTTCTGAGCACCCCTGTAGAGACCCAAAAGGCAAATCCCCTGTGGAGAGGTGCTTCTCAGAAGCCTTGTGAGAGTTACAGGTCAGAGCTTGGAGCTGCAGCTCACAGCTTAAAAGTATAGTCAGGGGTGGGGAGGTTGGAGAGGGGGCAGAAATGTGCCTATTGCTATCGATAAACCAAATAAAACAACCTGCTTTCTCCTTCAAACGGGAGAATCAGAAGAAGAAATTTCGCGGAGAAGGAAAGACAATGTTACTTTGAAGTTTAAAAATCTTAGCCCAGTGTTGTTGTTGTTGTTGTTGTTGTTGTTGCTGTTGTTGTTGTTGTTGTTGCTGCTGCTGTTGTTGTTGCTGTTGTTGTTGTTTTAATCCTAAAGTTTCTCTGAGAAGGTATGGAAGGCCTGACCCACAGTAAATGCAGTTAACATTCATGCTGCACATGAACGTGCCAGAAGCTCCCGTGCACACTAAATGCAATTAGCATTGATGCTACCCGTGTGCATGGCGAACTCACAAGGACTAGTAGGGGAAATGCTAATAGATAAATTCTCCTTTTAGCTACCAGTACCGCACTTTGGAAATAACAAGTCATGTGTAGTAGAGTGGCTTCAGTACAGTATCTACCATGTCCTGTAGCCACCCTGTCCTATAACTTCCCAAGATAAGAAGCCTGTTTTCCTCCCATAAAACCCAGGCTGGGGTCTCTAGACAAGAGAACATCTCAGAAGAGCAAGTGTGTCAGATTCAAGTCTAGTCAGGGGAACTTCTCCATTCCCACCTTCCAATGAAAAGCACGGCTGGTCCAGCTTATGTAACAATGAGCAAGCAAGCCTAAGAAGAAGGTAGCATTTGACCCAACTGCAGGTCTTCCAGACCAAGCTGCAGCAAGCCAGCCTCTAAGTACGGGAGCATGGCCAGCTGAGAGCTGCCTGCCTGTCCCAGGGCTTTGGCAAATGCCTTTCAGTTCTTAAAGATGTCTTTGGGGTGTGAAATCATTCTTGTTTGTGCATCCTTTAAAAAGCAACTCCCTGTCTTGATTCAGTAAGCTCTGGATGATTGCTCACACAGAAAACCCTCTATCCATGGGGTCTATCCTTTGTCCGTATGTCTGGATCTCTTGCAGGCAGAATGAAGCATGAGAGTCATCTCCTCCAGGAAGGAAGGTTAATGACTAACAGAAACGCAAAGGTCATTGACAAGATTTCAGTTTCAAACTGATTTCCTCATCTTGTTTAATAAAATAATAGCCTGGAAGACAGTCTTTCTGTGGCTAGGAAGATATCTCTGACCGTCAGATAACAGTTGGTATTACTGGACTCTCGTAGACGATACCAGCATACAAACCTCAAAGACACCCAGGACTAACTTCAGTGGATCTTCAGGGGTGAGAGGAACTATTATCCACAGCAGAAGCTAGAAGGGACCCAGGGATCATTGACTCGGCCCTGTCTTCTATGACTGTGCAGTCATGCTAGCCCAACTCTCTGCATCCCTGACCTGAAGAAGGAAGGAAAGAAATAAGATGATCAAGATGATCAGAGTTGTGCCTTCAGGGAATGACTGGAGTCTAAATATCTGGATTGGACTCAGTTTTCAGGACTGGATTAAATTTCGCTTTTCCTTGTTTCTCAGGGAGTTGTAAACTTCAAAGGAAAATAGATCAGTTGTAGGAACTGTTGTTTCTTGGGGTGCTAACCGAGTCTCCCTAAAACGGTATTTTCTACTTAGAAATGAGGTTCCTACAGGCGTGACTGGCTGAGAGGAGGCTATCCAGGAGGTATTGATCAATATGACCGGTGTCTTGATACAAAGAGGAGACAGATACACAGGAAGAAGGATGAATGAGAGAGATCAAAACTGGGTAAACCATAAGCCAAGAAATGCCAAGATCACTAGACACACGAAGAGCCAAGAGAAAGACCAAGTCTCTCCTAGAGCTGCTCCTAGATCAGCTCTTCCAACACCTTGGTTCCTGACTTGAGCCTTCATAACCATGAGAGAATCTGTTTCTACTAGTTACTCTCCAGGATCCTGGTGGGACAGACACAATGTCCACTGCAGTTAAGGGAAAACATTTACACCTTATAGTTGATATAACAAAGATTATGCCAACACCCCTTCTCTTGAGCCTCAAAAGCAGTCCGTGAGTGTCCCTTGAATGCTATAGGGAGAGGAGCCCTGCCCTCCCTGAGGAAGGTAAACGGGTTTGGAGGCCCCAGAGGGAGCATATTCTGGTATTCTAAAGGTTTCTGCCATGGCTTTGGGTTTTGAAGAAAGGCTGATAGGAGACACATTGTTAGAAGAGCCTTTTTAGAGTTTTACCTTGGGGAGATTAAAATCACCCTGAGAATATGATGGGAACAAAGACACCTGTGCTGGTTGGGTTTGTTTGTTTGTTTGTTTGTTTTCAGGTTGACATAACTTAGACTTTTTGGGAGGAGGACCCTCAGCTGGGTGGTTGCCTCCATCAAGTTGGGCTGTGGGCAAGTCTTATGGGGCATTTCCTTGATTAATGATTAGTGTTGGAGAACCCAGCTCTCCAGAGTCACTGCCACCCCTGGGCTGGTGGCCCTCAGTTTGTCTGAGAAAGCAGGCTGAGCAATGGGGAGAAAGCCAGTTGTGCTGTCCGTCCTTGATCTTTGCTTTAGCTCCTACCTCAGCTTCCTTAGATACTAGACTTTAATCTATAACCCGGACAAACACTTTCCTCACCCAAGTTGTCTTTGGTCAGTGTTCTGTCACAGTCAGAGAGAAGCAAACTAGGGCAGTGCCTGATCTCCATCCTTAGAAAATAAAACTCAAGAGCTGTGTCTTAGGGCCACGGGCATTGCTCAGTGTAGAACACTTACATGCCCAAAGCCCTGAGTTCAATATTGAGCATGAGAAGAAGGGAGGGAGGGAGAGAGAGAGGGGAGGAGGAGGAAGAGATGGAGGCAGAGAGGGGAGGAAGAGGAAGAGATGGAGGAAGGGACAGGGAAAAGGGGTGGACAGAAGAATGGAGGGAGGGAAGGAAGGGTGGAGGCAGGGAAGGAAAGAGGGATGGAGGGGAGGAAGGAAGGAAGGAAGGAAGGAAGGAAGGAAGGAAGGAAGGAAGGAAGGAAGGAAGGAAGGAATAGAAAGAAGGAGGAAGGGAGGGAGGAAAGGAAAGCGGGGTGGAGGGAGGGAGAGAGGGGATGAGCAAAGGACAGAGGGTAGGAAATCTTTAAAATATAGTTTTTATCAAAGAAAAAAATTAAAAAAACAAAAGAAAGGCAAAGAAATCAATCACTGCAGAAGCCATGGAGAGACCTTGAAGTATCCCCCACCCCCACCCCGGGTATCATTTTAACATTCCGGGAAGTTTTTTAATTGATCATTTTATTTATTTGTATTTCAAATGTTGTCCTCCTTCCAGGTTTCCCTTGTACAAACCCCCATCTCATTCTCCCTCCCCTTCCCCTCTATCTATGAGGGTGCTCCCCCACCCACTCACTTCCACCTCACCCCTCTAGCACACTCCTATGCTGAGGCACCAAACCGCCACAGGACCATTGATGCCAAATAAGGCCATCCTCTGCTACATAGGCAGCTGGAGCCACGGGTCCCTCCATGTGTACTCTTTGGTTGGTGGTTTAAGTCCCTGGGAGCGCTGGGTGGTCAGGTTAGTCGATATTGTCATTCTTCCTATAGGATTGCAATCCCCTTCAGCTCCTTCAGTCCTTCCCCTAACTCTTCCAGTGAGTGTCCCCGGGATCAGTCAAATGGTTGGCTGTATCTTCATCTGTATTGGTCAGGTGCTGGAAAAGCCTCTCAGGGGACAGCCATGCCAGGCTCCTGTCAGCAAGCACTTCTTGGCATCAGCAATAGTGTCTGGGTTCGGTGTCTGCAGATGGGATGGATCCCTAGGTGTGGCAGTCTCTGGATGGCCTTTCCTTCAGTCTTGGTTCCATTTTTGTCTCAGAATTTCCTTTTGATAGGAACAATTCTGGGTTAAAATATTTGAAATGGGTAGGTAGCCCTCAACTGGGGGCCGGAGACCCCAAATTTCAAGTGTCACAAAACTCCTCACCTGTGAGGCCCCAGAGAAAGGAGGATGCTGAGGAATCTTCCCCAGCTCTCTCACTGCTCAAATGAAGACCCAGACAAGACCCTGGAGCCTGGCGTCCCATGGTGGCCATTCACATGTAGTTTCTAAGTGCCTAGCAAGGGTATCCTGACAGTAGCCCAATTCTTTGACCCTAACAAGGCAATGTATCAGTAGCTCAGGCCAATACATAACTTATTGTGAACTTGCGTCAGGGGTGAGTAAATAGGAAAAGAAGGTTCAGGTGAGGGATGCCCACAGGAAATGACAACTGCATTTTATGTGCCTTAAATTTCAAACCAGGAGAGAAAAACCATTCCAAACTAAAAAGCTGGGAACAGGGCCTCTTCCCCTCCCCCAGGTCTATTTAAGAAGGAAGCAAGACTAAATTATAGAATACAGACAAGAGTTGGGTAGAGCTGGAGGGATTGGAGCCATTTGGAAAAGTTCTTTGGAAAGAAATTCTGGTAGATTTTTTTTTTTAAGAGAACTCTTGAGAAATTTAAATGAAATAAAACAGATTTCAAAACGCATTGGATTATTTAAAGCAGCCAGTATCGATCACAAATAAATCACTTCCTTCTTCCAGTTGTGTCCCACAGCTTAACTTACAAAATAGAAGTAAACGAACCCCCTGAATTCAGTCCCCATACCTAATCATCCCCTATTGTTTATCATCATCTGTGTCTCTGCACTAAAACAGTTCTTTGAGGACACTGAGAATATATGTGGCAGGGGAGCCCTCTGCATTTGTTAGCTGTAATTATTAGAAGAACCCCACAAGGTAGGTATCACTAATCAAGGTAGGCATCATTAATCAAGGTAGGCATCACTAATCACACTTGTCAGCTGAATGTTAGGATCTGGAACGAGGATCAGTATGTTCCCAAAACCAAACTTGTGTGTAGTCATCTCTAACTCTGCCCGGAAGAAAGTGCACCAGTTCTTAAACCTCCATCTGCACAGTGAAGATAATGCCGGGACTGAGAATTAACATTTATGTGGGTGCAGGACACCTTGCTGGGGTCTAGGAAATATTCCAAAACTGGGTTTGTCATGTCCATTGTATGGCGTTAGCAAAATCACCCTGTCTGATTTTGTACTTAAAATGGATAAAGATGTGGTATTTGAATTCTGTATCGATAAGCAAATTAAGGATGCAATGCACACAAAAAGAATAAAAGTATGCCCAACCAAAAAGTAATGGTGGGGATTACAAGGTACAAGAACTAAAGATGTCTGGTAGGGTGGCTTTCTGTACGCCCAGGATGGCCCTGGCACGGAAGCATCATCATGGTCTAGCCTCAGGGTATCATTGTGATGACCGCCTTAGCCCTCTAGGCTCTGCTGTGGGGGACTTTCCACCTGGTGACAACTCATCTGTCAGCATCCATATAACATATAACATATAACATATAACATATAACATATAACATATAACATCTCCTGGGTTCCCCTTCCCGCCAAGACCTGTTTGCAGAACTTTTGTTTACACCGGTGTGTAAGTGACTGGTTCATATCTAAACAATTCCTTTAAAAAGGAATAATGGTATGAATATTGAGACTAAACTTAGGACACACACACACATTTTCAGAATGATTCCATGGGTAAAGGCACTTGTTACCAAGCCTGATGACATCATGATCTGACTTCAATCCCTGGAACCCACGTGGTGGAAACAGAGAATTTGTTTCTGCAGATTGTCCTCTGACCACCACCTGGCTGCTAGACAAAAATAGATAGATAGATAGATAGATAGATAGATAGATAGATAGATAGATAGATACATACATACATACATACATACATACATACATACATACATAGGCAAGCAGATGGATAGATGGATGCATGGATGGATGGATGGATGGATGGATGGATGGATGGATATATGGATGCATAGATGGATGCATGGATGGATGCATGGATGGATGCATGGATGGATGCATGGATGTGTGGGTGGACACATGCATGGGTGGATGCATTTGTGGGTGGATGCGTGGGTGGATGGATGCGTGGATGGATGGACAGTCAGACAGAAAATGAAGTAAGAAAAATATTAAACCTAAATGTCTCATATTAAAGTGAAATTTTTCAGTTTATCATCATTCTCATTGTCCCTACATCAGCTTTCTAGCCTCGTTGCTCTGACTCTAGCCCTGTCTGCAAACACAGGTCTCCACCAACTCATGAAGTCTTCCAACCTCAAATACTTTGGGTATCCCAAATATTACAACCCACCAGTTCCTGGTTAGCCCGAGGCTGTCACATGGTGTTTATCCTTGTTATCTTTTCCAGGACTTGCATGGTGTGCCCTGCACTGGTGAGACAGGAACACCAACCTTCTTTAGGCCCCCACTCCTAGTGTGTGCCACTGTTGACAGAGGACAGCAGTCTCATAGCTGTTGGAGGTAGCTGCCCACTCAAGGGCCTCTGCTGGTGTGTGGCAGGATTTAGACAGCAGAGCTGTGATGTGGATGCCCAGCACATAGCGTAGTGTGCTGAAGCTGGCAAATGTGCTACCCTGTTAGGAAGGTCCCAAGTCACTGTTGCCTTCTAACCCTGGTTCCATGAATCCCAACCTAGACAAGGTAAGTTGTCTGGCCTTTCTGCCCAGAAGGGCCACTTCACAAATTGCCTGTGAGAAATGCAAACAGAGCCAAAAATTATTTTTAATCCTTGTCTTAGGTTAGGGATTTACTGCTGTGAACAGACACCATGACCAAGGCAACTCCTCTAAGGTCAACATTTAATTGGGGTTGGCTTACAGGTTCAGAGCTTCAGTCCAGTATCATCAAGGTGGGAACATGGCAGCATCCAGGCAGGCATGGTGCAGGAGGATCTGAGAGTTCTACATCTACATCTGAAGGCTGCTAGCAGAAGACTGGCTTCCAGGCAGCTAGGATGAAGGTCTTAAAACCCCCCCACACACAGTGACATACCCACTCCAACAGGGCCACACTCACTATAACAGGGCCATGCCTTCTAATAGTGACATTCCCTGGGCTGAGCATATCCATCACAATCCTGACGAACAAACCATCCAAACACTTCGCAACGTGTTTCCCAGAGAGACTTGCACTGGAGTCAGCGTACAACATGTGGTGATCTGCCCCACTCTAGTGTAACCTTAAACTTCCAGAGCTAGGACATCAATACAACACTGCTTTGTTTATGTTGAGCACAGGGCAAGACCAGAACAGGTAAGAGAGGTGGTTTAAGGAATTTTATATCAAGGTACAATTATCAAACAAATGTGCCAATTAATTTCTAAAAATCAGTGTTTGAGCATGCCTGTGACCCTCCGTGAAGATCTGACTTGCCTTCAAAGCTTTCCTGGCCCACGTTTCAGCAGACTCTTCAGAGCAGCACTTTAAATCCAGCCACATTTTCTTGTCAGTCCAGAAAAGCAATAAAATCTGTTGATTTCATTTCTATCTCCGGGGATTCTAAAGACTTTAAAAATACAAAATGTAGTCCTGCATCTGATCTGCCTGCTGGGTGTTAGGGTGTTAGGGTTTCGTAGAAGCATTTGCTGATTTTTCATCAGCTCCTTGCACCCACAACCCAGTCCCATGCAAAGCTCCTTAGCTCCGTGTTTGTTTCCCATTTGGACGGGGGTTTGCATATGGACTGTACACACTTCTTTCCTGAATAGCTTGCACACTTAGGTTTCAATCATTCTTTAAATTACTTAAAGAATCTTTTTCTCTAAAACTAAAAAAAAAAAAATTAAGTGTGTGAGTGTGTGTGTGTGTGTGTGTGTGTGTGTGTGTGTACATGTGCATAAGTATGCACAATAGGTACCCAAGGAGACAAAGAAAGGGAGAAGCAGCCCCTGGAACTAGAGTTACAGGTAGTTCTAAGCCACTAGCTGGGGACCAAACTCAGGGACAAACTTGGGTCCTCAGCTGCATGCTGAGTCATCTCACTGAGAGATATATTTTTTAAAAGATTTATTTATTATATGTAAGTACACTGTAGCTGTCTTCAGATACCCCAGAAGAGGGCATCAGATCTCATTACAGATGGTTGTGAGCTACCATGTGGTTGCTGGGATTTGAACTCAGGACCTTTGGAAGAGCAGTCAGTGCTCTTAACCACTGAGCCATCTCTCCAGCCCCTCACTGAGGGATCTTAAGGTACAAAAAGAGCGTGTGGTACTCATAGTCTCAGGCTCGAGTGATCAACAAAGACCCAGAAATGTTAATGTTTCTCCAGGCTCCACCGGAGGAACACATGCCTTCACATACCACCAATATACATTTTATATTGTTATTGTTATGATTGCTCCATTTTATTCCTTGTCACAGTTGATCCGCTGTGTGGTTAATTTATAAATTAAGCTTGGTTGTGAGCATGCTCATGGACGTATGAGAACACATAGCACCTAAATGGTTTGCCACTATCCACAGCTTCAGATCACCTCACCTCAAGAACCCACACATCAGAAATTACTAAGTGTGTGTCCCTGTGCTGATATATCCACAGCCTAGCATACCATGCTATCTGCGGCCAGGCTGATCTTTGACAGCAGACAGGTCGTGCACAGAAGAGCACCTCAGTCTTTGTCAAACGTTGAAGAAGGTTAGTTAGAGTCTAACTGAGGAAATCACAGTGGTAGACAGAAAACTGCTAGTGAATAGGACAGGCTATGGGCAGGGCAGGGACACTCATCTTTAGAAACACGGGCTGGGAAGGGTGGATCAGAAGGGAGCCAAGCTTTGTGTGTGAGAGTTAAAAAGAGATGAAGTGGAGGGGAAGGTCATCAATAGTATGGTGATTGGTCAGCGTGAGAAAAGGTCCCAAGGAATCTGGCTAATGTGAGAGGCAGCCAGGCAGCATCGCCATCTGGAAGGGAAAAGACGCTGGCTCAAGCCTGCATTGGGATCTCGGGTCCTATATGTATAGAAGGTAGCAAATGTGGTACCACTTTCTAGATGAGGGAATGTCCCTGGGTGAGCAGCAATGGGGAGCTGTCACATGTCTTAGGCTCAAAGGGACCCCTAAAGAGAACCACCTGCTGGCACCCACAGCCTCTGTTCTCAGTCATCTAAGGCAAGAAGCTGAGATCTAGGAAAGATAATGGTTCTGGAGGAGCTAGAGGCATCAGTCCGAGGTAAGTTTGATGTATAGGAGCAAACCCACTATCCCTCATGGGTAGTTAGGCAAAAAGTGAAGTGGACCAGAGGACAACTGAGTCACCAATGACTGGCACTAGCGCGGCACCAAGAGAGTCATCTGTCCCTCTTCGTGGAGGGCAAGAGAAAGCCATAGCTCCTGTGGACCAAGCATTACCCAAGTGCCTGGCAAGTCGGGAGTCTTCCGGTAGGAGGGTTCGCGCATGTGAATTTGTGCAGCTCCCAGGCCCTGGGAGAGGAAAGTCTGACATCAAACAATTGGTCAGCACTGCGGTTCTAGAATCCCTGCATGATGCGTGGGTTGCACAAAGGCTGTGGGGCACCGATTAGCTCATCTCTAATTATACGGGATTTACATTAGACAGCAAGTTTATTTTGGAATGCTGCACTAAGATGCCAGCAGTGGTGAGGATGAGGGGGCGGAGCTCTGGCTTGGCCTTTAGAATAGAATGGCTTTGTTGTTGCCTTGGAAACCAGCGCCCTGTGAATTCTCAGGCGCCTTATTCTATAATTATAAGAGATCTGATCAGGGGGCTGGGGGTGGGATGATTTTTTTTCCTTTATAAACTGTATTCAGTGGCTGAAAATAGAAGGGCCCGGAGAACGAAGCTTATTATTAACCATCCGAAGGGCGTCCTTCAAGCTCTGGATGTGCGCAGAAAGCCAGGGTGCAACCAGGACCACGTCCCTGAGCACTGCACACCAGTGGGACAAACACAGCTAGATGTGGCAGCCAGGAGAGACACTAGGCAGAATCTGAGGCTGTTGCTCATAGCCTACTCCTGAGAAATTCACAGTTTACAAGTTCTCCCTTTGTTAAGGGGCTGTGAGAGGCAGAGCCGAGGTCTCCATGGCCGGCATCCATTCTCGGTAGATTATTTAAATAGTGGGGAGCAGAGAAAGGACATTTGTTCAATGGGGTCACATGGGGAAGAGGAGCAGTGTGTTAAGTGACCCACACTCCCCTCCTAAGTCCATCTTCTTCCTGGGTTAAGTTCAGAGGGCAGGAGGCATGTCATAAGCAAGCAACCCAGGTAGGATGTGGCCCCTGACATCACTGGGTTCCAAACCCTCCTGCGTGGTGGCCTGACAGCTGTCAGAATGATGAGAGTGCTCGTTCCCTGAAGACAGGCATGCCCTCAGGCTGGCACCCTCAGCCTTCTCCTCCAAGCTGTGACTCCTGGAGACAGTCAACGAGAGGAAGGCAAGCATCTCCAATACACCTGAGTTCCTGCCTGGATCCCTCTCTTTCTTGCTCCCATTGTGCCCTCCCTCTCCATCCTTGAAGTCCTCCTCCTCTCCCTCTCTCATTCCCAGGTGTTAGGTTGAGGTAGGATCCCAGCCAATCTAGCCATTGGGCCTGGAGCAGATAGGAGGATTTTAAAGGAGGAGGCAATGTCACACACAGCAGGGTTGTCTCGGGAATGGATCTATGCTTGCTTTTGGAGAAAATCATTCTTGTCAAAAATCCAAGCACGTTTCAGGTTCCCCTTAGGAACAGAAAATCCGATGCTTGCAACAATGTTACCTTTAACCTGTGAGCGTCTACACTGCCTTGGACATTTTGTCTGCTGCGTTCATATATTGAGCACTTTATGTTGATTGGTTGGTAAAGACGCCCTGACAGTATGGGAAGGGATAGTCTAAGGACCATCGCTCTTTGAATGTGTTACAGCCTTTCAAAAGCAAAGCAAGCAGTGTGAGGTACAGCTGTGTGTGTTCGGGGTACCAGCACTAAAATCACCAGAAGCTAATCCTTTCTCTTTTTTAAATCTATTTATTTTTGTTAACTTATTTACATTTCAAGTGTTATCCCCTTACCTGGTTCACACACACACACACACACACTCCCGGAAACCCCCTATTCCATTCCCCCTCCCGCTACTTCTATGAGGGTATTCCTCTATCCACCCACCCGCTCCCACCTCCCTGCCCTCGATTCCCCTACACTGGGGCTTCTATCAAACCTTCATAGGACCAAGGATCTCTCCTCCCATTGATGCCTGACAAGGCCGTCCTCTGCTCCATATGCAGCTGGAGCCATGTGTACGCCTTGGTTGGTGGCTTAGTCCCTGGGAGCTTAGGGCAGGGGGTGGGGAGATCTGGTTGGTTGATATTGTTGTTCTTCCTATGGGGTTGCAAACCCTTTCAGCTCCTTTAGTCCTTTCTCCAACTCCTCCATTGGGACCCCACACTCAGTGCAATGGCTAGCTACGAGCATTCACCTCTGTATTTGTAAGGCTCCAGCAGCGCCTCTCAGGAGAGCCATATCAGGCTCCTTTCAGCAAGCATTTCTTGGCATCCACAATACTGTTGGGGTTTGATAACTGTATTTGAGATGGATCCCCAGGTGGGGCAGTCTCTGGATGGCCTTTCCTTCAGCCTCTGAAATGCACTTTGTCTCCATATTTGCTCCTGTGAGTATTCCCTTTCTAAGAAGGACCGAAACACCCACACTTTGGTCTTTGTTCTTGAGCTTCATGTGGTCTGTGAATTGTATCTTGGGTATTCAGAGCTTTTGGGTTAATATCCACTTATCAGTGAGTTCATACCATGTGTGTTCTTTTGTGATTGGGTTGCATCACTCAGGATGATATTTTCTAGGTCCATACATTTGCCTAAGAATTTCATGAATTCATCATTTTTAATAGCTGAGTAGTACTCCATTGTGTAAATGTACGACATTTTGTGCATCCATTTCTCTGTTGAAGGACATCTGGTCTCTTTCCAGCTACCAGAAGCTATTTCTAAAGCTATTCAAATATCAAATATGGCATCTAAAAAGAGTTCATCCAATTGCTGCTCTCAAAAAATCGGGTGAGGGAGGACTGAGACAGCTCCACACTATTTGTGACCATGGCACCCTGTGGCCTCCAGTTAACAGTCCTTACTGCATGTTATCTGCTGATGGGCAGGATTAGTGCAGCTACCATTATAGAACTTAAAGGCAATCTCTGAAACAAGATTAAACCTGTTTCTCTCCTGCTGGGCATGGTGGCACATGCCTGCAATCCTAGCACTAGAGAGGCTGAGGCAAGAGGAAGACAAGTTCAAGTCCAGCCTGGGATGTATAGGGATGTGCAATCTCAAAAACAAATAGGGACTGGTAAGGTGGCTCAGTGGTTAAGGCCACTTGAGGACCTGGGTTCAGCACACAGGCACCTTCCACGGAGGCTTACAACTGACGGCAACTCTGGTTCCAAGAGATTCAATACACTCTTCTGGCCTCCACAGGCACCACACACATGTACACTTACATACATGTAGAACTCACATACATACATACATACATACATACATCAAACAAAAACAAAATTAATTTTTTATATTTTTATATATGCACATGTATACAGTGAATGTCTTTCTACATATATTACATATATATACATTCATGCATCATATATACATCCATTCTACATACATACACAGCATACAGGATATGAGGACCCTCTGAGACCCAGCTCACCCTCTGCCTTCTCCATGACTTGGTCTCATCCTCATGATCCACTAACATAGCTACAGCACGTCCTTTACAACTGTATTCTGCTTCCACACAGCAAATGTATACACGGCCCAAAGCTATAGTATAGTTGCATGACCACCTTAGCAAGCAATAGGGTTTTCATGAGGTCCCACCCACTGCTGGTACCTCCATCTCTTTAAGTCCTCTGGTTACACTGTATAAATTTGGATTTTTTTTTTTTTTTACTTCTGACCATTCCCCCAGCTGTCAAAGAGGTTTTACAAACAAAATCTCTCAGGCCAAAGCAGCCCCTCTCTCTTGAAAGTCTGGATCTCAAACTCATCCCCTGTGGGAAAACAGCTCAGTGGGAGCGGGGGAGGGGGGAGTTCCCTGGCTAGAGGAGAAGGGCTGCACGGAGCACATGGAGAGGTGCCCTTCTACTGTGACCCTATCAGGAACAGCAGCGGGTGCCTGGCAAGCCATACCTGTAATCCCAGCACTTGGGAGGCAGAGGTAGATGGATATATGAGTTCCAGGCCAGCCTGGTCTACAAGTTTCAGGACAGCCAGAGCTACTCAGAGAAACCCTGTCTCAAGGAAA
This sequence comes from Mus minutoides, assembly GCA_902729485.2. Lineage (NCBI taxonomy): Eukaryota > Metazoa > Chordata > Mammalia > Rodentia > Muridae > Mus > Mus minutoides. The sequence goes on along the minus strand of CACVCL010029348.1, from coordinate 476 downwards.
CAAACAACAGTGATGGGAAGAAATGCCTAAGGATCCTGTACCAGATATATAGCCTATGCCCAGAGTTCCCCTGGCTAGAAGAAGTCAACGTTTACTTTTCTCAGTACATACTGAAGGCAAGGTTGACTTACAGCCACATCATGAGCTTCTTTCCAAACAGGTTCTAGAAAGACCAAAACTAAACCCCAAAGAGAATGCGTCACATGTTCTGGTCACTGCGGATCAGAAGTAAAGGGCTGCAGGGAAGTAACGAAGTTCCCCTATAGGACCCGGGTAGTACATTATGCAAAATAAATGCATAAAAAATCCATAAGGGCCGGGCGTGGTGGCGCACTCCTTTAATCCCAGCACTTGGGAGGCAGAGGCAGGCGGATTTCTGAGTTCAAGGCCAGCCTGGTCTACAAAGTGAGTTCCAGGACAGCCAGGGCTATACAGAGAAACCCTGTCTCGAAACACCAAAAAAAAAAAAAAAAAAA